>CAIGRL010308516.1:0-12235 GCA_903798325.1 Fraxinus xanthoxyloides
AACGGTGATGGAGGCACGACCAACTTTGGTCCACATACTCCGCCGACCAGGTAATGAAATAGTGGATTATTTGTTTTTATATTTATTAAAAGCCCGTGGATAGGAATAGATAGGGAATTATATTAATTGTAGGGTTTGCCGATGGAAATTAGCCATCTGGATAAGGATGGTAGAGCCTGGAGGGAATCTTTTGCGTAACTTTTGGCATGACCTCGATAATACAAGGTTTGCTGGTTACATTCCAATCATATTTATATTTAACATTTCATTGATTAGAAATTTTTTTATCTATTCATAATTTTCATTCAAAAAATTGTTAAACGCGCTTTTAAAATGCAGGTCAAATATTTTATCGCATTTTTCGATTATTAATTATTTTATTATTTAAAAATATAATGGACAAACGAGTCTTCTTACTATGACTTAAAGAAAATTTTGGAGAGAAATCATAGTCAAGTACAATCAATTTATGTTAATTTGAGACCAAGATTGCGATGAAAAAAAAAAAATTGGGACATAAATGTGGTTGACGTTGAAAGTTGAACAAGTAGATTTCAAGCCAACTTAAAGGATAAACATGGATTCGATTAGTCAATAATTAGAGGATTTTTGATGATTCAAAGGCCATTTTTCCTTTGACGTTTACAGAAAATCTTTGAATAAGGAGAATGTAGAAAAACTGGTTGCTTGTCCTATTTATTGGAGAGAATACACATGCCTCATTAATTTCCTGTCTTATCATCTGCAAATCCGAACTGAAGAAGTACTCTTGCTGTAACAATTTGATTGGCCACTGAGCTCGGTCTGACATGTTATTATGAGCAAATCTTGCAGGTGGACCCTAGTAATTAATGAGTTTATCTTAGGGAAATGAGCCTAATCATTTTGATTAGAAGCTTATGTGTATGTTGATATAAGATTATTCATTGTGGATCGTTCTAATTGGTTGGCTTATTGATCATGTCAGCGATCTTCAATAATTAAAATTCCCTTACCTTTGAAAAACTACACAAACTTTTTGGATACGCTAACCACCTAAACTGACCTCATACCGTCGAACTCACATTATTATATGCATTAATCCGACTTGAGCTATCCCTGAGTTCAGCTATTAGTTGGCTTACCGAACTCATCTTTTATCACGTGCATTTAATTCGATCTGAGCAACTTTGGAGCTCGGCCGTCAACGAATGTAATAATACGTTAATGTTTGAACCTTTTATGCAATTAAAACATAGTCTATTTATTTAAAAAAAAAATGATGCTGAAGCCAATAATGTTTGTTGTAAATTAATTATTAGTAGGAAAATGACAATTATACCCCTTAAAATCCTAATTATCTATGATATATTAAAAATCATATCATGTAAGAATCATTTTTGGACGATTTTAACTCTACTACAATTCAATTATTTCAATAATACCTTACTTTTCGTTTTTCAATATGTAATAAATACTAAAAAATCCTTATCATGCATGAATTTCGTGTTATTTATTCTTAAATAATTAACATTCAATTAATCTGAAGCTATTATAGATGAATTTATTTATATTCGTGTATCTAGAATTTTTAATGGGGACTTAAATGAATTCATTTATTATTAATTAATTCTTATGCACTATAAAAAGATTGCTCATTCGAAATATTTTATCATCACAAAAATTTTGAATGATAGAAGTTGAGTTTTGAGAGTCTAGTTTTATTATCGTAAATTTCTATTCTAATTTTTTTTTTTAATTCACTTGAAACTTATCAAATCTTCCCACAAATTGGTATCAAATATTATTTTTACAATACTTATAAATTATTTCATAATAACGTGCAATGTACATTTAACTATTGATGTTTAATAAAATACACACGAGCTTTAAATCTTTTTATTCTCTCATCTTATTTTTATATTCTCTCAATTTCATAACATGGTATCAACACAAAATCCTAGCCAATTAAATAAAGAAAAAAAAAGGTGAAATTTTCCGAAGGAAAGAATAAATTCTAGCTAATTGAATTTAAAAGTGGTCTTTTATTTCAGCCCCAAAGAAAAGGTTCTTTTATTCTAACTTTGAATTATAAAAGACAAACCGTGCATGCATTATTTGATTTTGTCAGGTTTTAATTAATTTTGTAATTGGTTAATTATGTGAACAAAATGACTTAATTTGATAGAATGTAAAAGTTCAAGGAGTAATGTGCGATTTGTTCAAAAGTTAGTTAGTGGGTCTAGGATTTCGAGTTTGGGACAATGAGGAAAATGAAGCGAATTTTCGCTGGATTATCGTCAAGGATTGACTCGAGCTACACAAGCAGAAATATCACCGCTAGATCGTCGCCCCTCCTTTGCTCGAGCGATAGGCTATCGCTCGACTGTCTCTATGACCTTGCTTGAGCGACAGTGCTGTCCAGAAAATTTTTATTTCGCGATTTCAAGGTTTTTTACCCGGCCCATTAGTTTTTTGACCTATATACAATTGAGAGAAACAGGTCAGAGAGATTCTATCACAACACATCATTCAACCTTCAATTATTGTGAGAGTTTTGGTGAGGTCGCAGTTGATTCAATTCTAGTTAATATTATTGTTTCGTTTAAGGTCGTAGTAAATAAAAATCAAATTAAATAAATATATGCGGGAACGATACTCGAATTCAAAAAGTCTATATTGTTACTTGTCAACGATCCGTACACTTGCGGGAGTTCACATTGGAAATATATTTTCGCTTGACAAAAAGCTCATCAAATAAGAAATCAATGACACGGTGTTCCACCGCATAAGTCCTCCGCTTAAACCCCAGTGCTAACTTTAAGAGGTAGACTCATTTTACCTTAGCAATAGAAGTGATAGCCATTGGAACAAATGAGGAAAAGAAAAGAATGAATTTACATGCACTGAAGGTTGCATGGAATTGGTTTTTCTTCAGTTTTGGGGTGGAGGAGTTCTATGAAGAAGTCGAACCATATGAAAAAATTCATTTATGCAAGAACTGTGGGAGGAAGGGGAGAGGAGAAAATTATATGGAATTGGGGTACAACAGATAACATAGGTCATTCCATGTTATTCCAAATAGAATGAGGGGAATAAGACAGTCCAAATATCATTTCAATTGTCAAATCTTCTAGCTAAAAATGAATTATTGATGGTCAAATTTGAGGACAGTTGATTTCCTCTTCCCCCACAAATTAAGATTAAAAAAACTAGCTTAGATGCCAGCTACTGAAAAATCTTCTTCTCGTATTGTGAAGCAAAGTCTCGCCATATCCACCCTATTATCTTGATAGGCAATTGGAATGTAAAAGAAGAAACGAAAGGTCTCAATGAGTTCAAACAGTACATTTAAGAAGAGCAAAATATAAGGTGCAAAATTAGTAGCTTTAGTATAATATATCATAAAGGAACATATAATGTGACATACTACCTGCTGCAGAAGTTCTTGATGTGACAGTGCTTCTAGCAACTCTTCTGTGCTTCCTTCTTAGTTCCCTAATTTCATCTTCAAGCTGTTTCACAAGATCTTCATGAGTGTCAGCTTCCTCCTTCAGAGCAAGATACTCTTGCCTATGTTCTGCTGCCTTCCGTCTCTCTTGTTAGTTGTGTCTGCTCAGCCCTAAGACAAGGTATCTGCAAATTTCCCCCCTATTAGCCAATGATCAAAATGAGCTCTACAGCTAGTAACAAGTAAATGAAAAAGAAACTGTGCTTCAAGAACATTTATTTGCAAATTTCCCCCCTATTAGCTAATGATCAAAATGAGCTCTACAGCTAGCACCAAGTAAAAGAAAAAGAACCTGAGCTTCAAGAACATTTATTCGCCATAAAGTTTGAGATAAACGCTCATTAATAGATCTCTCCTTTTCCTCTGCAACTGCTGCCTTGGCCTCTTCTTCCTGTAGATTCATATAAAAAATGTCTTAGGAGTCAAAACTATAACCTGATAAGTAGAAGAAAAATAAATATTTTCTACAAACCTGAAGCCGTGAATTGAGGGACCTTTCAACAGCAGCCCAAGCTTCTGCGCTTCTGGAAGCTGTCTCCTGCAATAATGTAAGAGCAAATCAAGTCAGACTACATGTAAACAAACAATCATTGAACAACTTTATCCAATATACAGTGGACCTGCATAACTTCAATTTGCCTCAGAAGTGGCCTAGTAGACTCGGGAACATGTGTTATTTAACTCCTCACACCCACGCTCACTTGCCTAGCCACACATGGTTCAAATAAATAAATATCTCCATTTTCAAACAGCCCAATCTTTTAGATGAGATGGTTCAGCATACTTTACGGATATCTTGACATTAAATCAGAAAGCAGTATACTCCTCTTCATCAGCGACAAGTTGACATATAGTAAAGGGATTTGGCTTGTCAATTCCATCAAAGCTTAACTAGGCTCAATTTTTTTATTTTTATTTTTAACTATATATGGATGCAAATAAGTTCATGTTTCACACGTTGTTTGGAGATTTGCAGTTCTTTTTTCTCTTTCCCTTTCATTTCTTCCTTTCTTGGCAGATTTGTACACCAGCATTGAGCTTCTCGAAGTTCAAATGCAGGTTTTCGTTAAACCTCTCAGCCTCTCATTTATTTAATTCAGAGAGTTGATTAAAAGCTTGCACGTTTGTTTCTTCACAAGCTAATCAGCTTTAGCTGTTTATGCCTGAAATTCCATGATAGCAGACATTGACTTGATGGATGTATGCTTTATTTTGCTGGGTGCATCTGCATCCGTTAACATCCTTTCTGGTAGAGTCTAATACATAGAGAGAATTATCCGTCAATTTATGAATTTGTTTCCATTTTACTTTGATTTTAAATTTATCATGTATAGGTAAAGGAAGTCCCATCAATATATAAGTTTCTCCGGGACCTACTGCCTTGACAGGTGATACGAAAGAGGATGGTGACTGCAATACAGATACATACATTGAGAAGGAAAAGCTTGTACTCGTGAATTTCCGGGATTTTCTAGACAGGATAATTGCTCGTGGAAACATAAAAGATAACTGGTCCATATCACATGGTTCTAGTAATACGAAAGTTTGAGTCTGGATCTAGACTGGTGAAATTAATGCTTCTTAAAATCTTCAAAAGCATTGGCTCTAAGACTACATCTTGTTTTGAAATTTTAGTTTTGAAATGCCCATGTCAAATAATTCATAGCACTTTGTGTCCTTATATTTCTGATCATGGACCTTTCTCATTAGTCCTGCCCATTATAGTCCATATGCCTTCCATCTATGAAATACTATTTCTTTTTCTTGTGTTTTTCCTTTGTGTGTTTTCTTAGACACCACAAGCAAATTTGTTCTTGTTTGTCAATCTCACTTTCATACAGCATGAAGGCAAAATCAGCTTTAGCTTTTCAATTAAGTACTTTAACCTGGTAGTATCAGTCATTTTAAATTCAAGTATTTAAAAAAATTTGCAAGTGCCAGATGCAATACATGAGAGGAATATTGCTTAAATGAAGTTTTGATTTAAAAAAGTTTCTTAATTTGCAAGGAGGAATCAAACTCTATTTACATTGTCTTTTTGGCGAAAATACAAATTGAGGACTTGTGACAGAGAATTGACCAATGATCTCAAAGGGATAGCATTACCCAACTCTAACCCATGTGGCACCTGTTTAATGGGATTTCATAATCTCTCCAAACAAATTCAGTATGCCACGTGGCTGGCCAAGATCCGCTGCAAAAGGATCAAAACCCAGAACACATTCATAGAAAATCAAGAAGTTTTGGACACTCACAATTCCAATGGCATCCCTTGCAACATTTGCTGCAATGCAGCCCACCACTGTTAAGGGCCTTGCCTGGAGCACACTTGCTGGAACTAAGCTCAATGTCAAGCCATCTCGCCAAAGCTTCAAGCCCACAAACTACAGGTAACAATTTTTCCCTTTTGCCAATAGCATTTGGTGCTTGCTAAATTTTTTTTTTTTTTTTTCAAAAAACTTATCAACCGAAATAACCAAACTGAGCAGTGGAAAAGGATTTAAGTAGGTGACTCCAAATTTATCGGGAACAATGTTTAATCTGTTGCTTTTGAACGGAGCGGAGTGTAATCATATTGTACACTATATTCTTAGTATCCAGAGCTGGAGCAGTAATTGCAAAATATGGAGACAAGAGTGTCTACTTTGATTTAGAGGAATTGGGCAACACCACTGGCCAATGGGACTTGTACGGATCTGATGCACCTTCACCTTACAACCCCCTCCAGGTATATAATTCTCTGCACTTCCCAAATTTCAGTTGGTGTATAAAGTTCTAGAATTCACATGCACGAGTAGAAATATTGCAAGTGAGTGTTTAAGTGAAGCTTTATATTTCACTATTCCATCAAGAATAATTCTTGTTTACATAATTTATGTATATAAAGGATTACATAATGTGATGTGGCAATCATTCGGTAGTTGATGTGAAAATGTGAGATTTGAATTAAAGGTTGGATTTGTGCCACATATAATTATGTGAATCATTATGTAAAAATTTATATTCCCCTAACAAGGTCCTTCCATCAATTATGGATGGACGTAATAATTTTTTGGAGCCACTTTTCTGCCAAATGCCTACCGAGAAACATAAAATCTTGATTCTTCTTCAAACCAAACTTTGGCATTGATGTGAACCATTCTAAATGCACAAGTTTACTTGTGTGTTTCATATTGTCAATTTATTGTGATCAAGCACTTAGGCTTGATAGACGGGATTTTTTATTTTGCTTCTATTTCTTGTAAAAGAATTTTTAAAAAAAGTTATATTATGTTAATTTCTGAAAAAACTCTTTTTAATCCGACAAAACACTTTTTAAAAATTATCCAAACGTTATCAAGAGTAAGTTCTTAATCTCATAAATAACTTTTAATTTTTCAAAAAGTTATGTCATTAATTGATAACTTGGACAACAAATATAAGACTTCAACTCTTTTTTACTCAATTCAACGTATTAAACGTGTTATTGTGTGTTTTGCACAACTTTTTGTGCTCAAGAACCAGTTTATATTCCATTTTTTCTTTACTATTGCAGAGCAAGTTCTTCGAGACATTTGCAGCTCCATTCACACCGAGAGGTCTATTGCCCAAGTTCTTGATATTGGGAGGCGGCTCCACCCTTGCTTACTTTAGCTCCACCGCCACAGGCGACATTTTACCGATTGTCAAGGGCCCACAACTTCCACCCAAGACTGGGCCACGTGGCAAAATCTAATTCCCTTTGAAATTGGAATCTTTAATTTATTTATTTTTCTTCTTTTGATTGGGTTTGGTGTGTCTTTTTGACAGCTGTATCTCACATCTGCGTATGACCCTGTTAATTATTAACAAATTGTCAATTGTGTGATTATTTGAGCAGCGTGTTTGGCTTAGCTTAAAAGTTTAAAAAAGTCGTCAATAAATTGATTCCAGCAACGTTGATAACGTGAAAAAGGTAAGAGATAATACAAGCACGCACATTTAACATAAACTCGTCATCTAATGAAACCCGCTTAAGAATAAGAACGGAATAAGGAACAAGAATAAATTCTTTTTAAAGATTTCTAATGAGCCGGGACAACATTTAAAGTCTTAAGAGATTTGTTTGTGTGCTCTATTATAATAAAACATTGAATCAATTCTTCTAAATTGACTTCTTTTGAAAGTAGTATATTTAGTGACTTAATCTTAATGTTAGACATAGGTATTTTATATTTAAAATTTAAAATTTCATTTTAAAATGTCGACTTTATTAAGAAAAGTATATCAAATCCTTATATTTTGATATATACATCTATTTGTTTACCATTTTCCCCTTATGTTTAGAAGATATGAGACCGTTACTTTTCATTTCATCTCACAAAGCACATGACATTTTACTGTACCGATTATGCTTGTAACATGTGTTTTCCTATTATGCCCTTCTCACCGACAACCCATTTCATTTATACAACAGAATTATTTCCTCTCCACCAATTCGTCGCCGGTAGACTCTCTTCTACACCCAGAAAATAATCAATTCCGAGTCTTCGTTCAGAGAGAAAAAGACGATCCAACATCGTGTCTATGGTCGAGCTGTTGTTGCCTTCTTCTTTCCACATGTTGTGCGTGCAGCCAAAGTCCTACATTGGCTAAAGGTGGGAAGAATCCTGAGTTTATAAGTATGGACAATATTTCAATTGGTATGAGCCATTTTGGGGTAAAGCCAAAAAACAAATACATGGGGGTTTAGGCTTAAAGTGGACAATATCATACCAATGTAGATATAGTGGTGTCCATAGTCCTAACAAATGGTATCGGAGCCAAGTCCCAAACTTAGCAATGTGGATGAATTCATCGGAATGCCGAACAAAGGTGGTGAGCCTCAATTTGCTCTTGATGGGATTCATGGATGAGCTCTATTGGACCGGCAATATGCTTCGGATGCTTCATGGACGTGTCCTAACCCCAATACGGTAAAGAGGAGAGTGGAGAGTCATGGTTGATGGAGATTTGACGGATGCATAATCGTTTGAGAAGAGGTTCGATGGTCCTTTACTTGAGGAGATTATTGTTGGGTGTGCAAGCAAGGTCCCAAATTGGCTAGAAGGAGGGAGAATTATAGGTTATAAGTATAGACAATATCTCCATTAGTATGAGACCTTTTGGGGTAAAGTTAAAAAAAAAATCCACGAGGGTTTAGGTCCAAAGTGGACAGTATCATACCAATGTGGAGATATGTGGTGTCCATAGTCATTACGCCACCCATCAGCGTTCGCTTATAGGGAACCCTTGTCAGCAAGAAATCAGACCATGAAAACATGCAAAAGCTACAAAAACACCGCCCGACACTCGGCCAACTATTCCTTAAATGGATCCATTTGTCTCTCATGTATGTTTGTGGTATGCAACTTCTATCGTCGTCAATTCGGGTTTTTGCACAGCTACTATTGCAACAAACAAATCTTATAATTCCTTTCCTCACCATTGCAGACGAATAGGTCGAGTACCAGTTCAATGGGCACAAATTGGAGCGACAGAAGTAAGGCGTGAAAGGCGACCAATTTAATTTATGTTATTTCGATTCTAGTATGTTAACTTCCTTTTTAATGTATCGGGTTTATTTTCATCCGTAGTTGTATTTGGTGTTAATTTAAAGATAGAGAGGGAGTTGTAATTTAAATGTGTGTTGGTACATTTTTCATTACAATCACGATCAATACATGAGTTGTTCTTTTCCCTACATCTCATAACAATTAAGGTCTTGTGTGTTTTTTTTGGACAAGTTCATCGATCACATCATCATATCTTTGAATGCAACCACATGCAAACCATCTATAAAAGGTAAGTTACGTAATCACAGTGCACACTAAAAAAGTTGTCTACAGAATATATTTTCAAATTTTCATTTCAATAGTCTTCTTAAACTACTTGGTAGTTTGAGAACGATTGTTGCCATGGACCGTGAGGGTCTCGATTGTCATATTCAACCAGGATCCAACTTCGATGGAGAAATCGGAGAGGTCCAGTTTTTCAATGAACTAGTACAGGACATAATGGAGTGACTTCATTACTATCGAATAGAAAAAAGTGATGTGAGGAGATACTATCGCGGACAACAACGTCAAATTTGTAGATATCCATTCGTGAGAAATGGGCATATGTTTATGTTAGAGGCAATGGAAATGCCCGGTGGCAAATTGTGCTACTAGGATTTCCTAATGTACCCATCGATGTTGCGACAATTTACACATCCTTCGTGATGAATATGGTCTCCGGTATGGCCAGCAAATCGACGTATATGAGCAAGTTGGTATGTTCTTGTACATCTTAGTGCATGGACGAGATTACGGGGCTGGTGCAAACTCATTTCAATCAATCTTTGCAAACGGTGGAACACTACTGCAAAGAGGTACTTTGTGTTGTGCTGGCATTATATGCATATCTAATCAAATCGGGTCCCAATTATAACAAAGATGCTGGGCATCATAGACATGATGCCAACAAGTATCAATTGTTCCAGAATTGCATCGATGTGATTGATGGGACGCACATTCGGCGCTATCTTGCCACATCACGAACAAGTTCACTTCAAAGGTCGTAAAAGAATACTGACACAAATTGTATTGGGCTGTTTGCGATTTTAATTTATATTTCACATTTGTTCTGGCTGGTACAACCGAAAATACGCACGACGTGCAGATCTTAGCTCGTGCTATCTATTGTCCAGACATTCACTTCCCGCAACTCGCATTGAGAAGTTTTATCTAGTTGACTCAGGTTTCGCACACCATCTTGGGTATATGACATCGTACAAGGGATCGAATATATTATATCATTTTCAACAGTTATGTGATGAAGCAACAAGTCAGGGCATAGATTTTGAAATGCTCGGGAGAGGTTCAATTTCAACACTAATCGCGCAGAAAAACGTGCCTTTGAAGTCAAGAAAAACGGATGAAAAGTTTTAGACCGTATGCCCAACTATCCGTTTCCAATCTAAGTCACATTTGTTGTAGCAACAATGGGTATTCACAACTTCCTTTGACGGGCTAGCGTGGTTAACAAAGCATTCAATAGGGTAGAGCCAGACCCAACTGCATCAAAGGTGGAGCTACTGTATGACAATGATGAAATAGCAGCCGAAATGAATGCTTCGAAAATGCCTCGAAACAAGTGAGATAGACTACGCGATTATGTGGCACAAGTAAAATAAAAATGCGTTTGTATTGTCGCAACATGCATTTTGGCATCACGATGTATGCCCATGTTTTCGAATAATATGTAACGATCTTTTTTCAATCTATAGATGGTGAAACGAATTACATGTTCATTAGGAGGGCTTGAATATCCCATACATGTTCCCTATAAATAGTATGTTCTTGTATACAATTTTATAGTGCGATAAAAGTG
Organism: Fraxinus xanthoxyloides; assembly: GCA_903798325.1. NCBI lineage: Eukaryota > Viridiplantae > Streptophyta > Magnoliopsida > Lamiales > Oleaceae > Fraxinus > Fraxinus xanthoxyloides. The sequence continues at coordinate 10,862 of CAIGRL010308516.1, forward strand.
ATTACAAACTTTTAAGATCATATAATATTTTTTCATCTTCATTATCTGTGGTGAAATAAAATCTCTTAATTTTTCAATCATATTTTTTTGTCTTCTTTTTTTCTTTTGTTTGTGATCAAATATTTCATATTTTGCCATATTACTTTAATATCTCAATCCGGTGGTTGGTTTCATGTCGAGTGGTATCCAGCAATACGTAATCCTTGAATTCCCAACCATTGATATCGGAGATTTTGGACATAATTAACACAACAATTAAAAAATCAAAAAGAACAAAAAAAATAAAAAAAATTACAATTCTTTAGCAATTGATCCAATCGGCTACTATGCATTTTTTCTATGAGCAATGCTACTCTGTCAGGCTTACAGGCCTTGCAGAGCCTAGCAGAGCAAAATGTGAGAGGGAGTGGGTGGATTTAGAGGACCCATCTCATGTGAGAGAATTAGCTAAAAGGCATGACAGAGCAGATTAATTCTTTTTCTATCTTCTCGTTTCATTGGGTACCGTGCAAGACATGGTCATAGGAAAAAAACAAAGTATGAAAAGTCAATAAATGCTGTCATTTGCATTGTTTACCAGTCACTAAATTCCACTTAGGGGTAGAAATGGAAGAAAGCATTGTTCTGCTTAAAACACACCGCTTTCATCTAATCACATTTTGTCAACACCTATTATATCTATCATTACATCACCTACTTCCCAACAAAATAGTATTACTCTAAAATATGTACATTTAGCAAGCATGTGGATTGTGGGCCATGTGATTTGACAGCAGAATGCATTTTATTTTTTTTTAAAGAAAATGGAGAACAAACGAGGTTTTAACATTTAAAATTCCCTTTTAACACTTTATAATTGGATATTAAAAACCAAACAAGCCATACATTTGTAATAATGGATTTAAGCATTATTAGTGGTGAACAACTACCCTAAGAAAAGCTAAATATGAGCCAATTAATTTGTAATAATCCCATGATGTCTGGCTTGAATTTATTCTTGATTTCTTATTACGTGAAGATATCCTTAGAACCTATAGTCAAAGAAATATTGTTTTAAAAACTAATAGTCTGCAATTTATTTATTCATAAAAGGATAAACAGATGCAGTATATAGCATTTATACAACCCCATTACAAAAAAAGGCATTAGAAAAACTTCCTCTAAATCATTTCATTGCCCTTTCTTCAGCCTTTTCGAACCATTTAAGACGGCCACGTCAGTATTAAACAAGACTGGACAGTGTAATACACAATTATTTTACCGTTCGATACTGTCCAATCCAAAGATGCGGATTTATAGTACTTCAAGGAGAAGTAGCACCTTTGAAGATGAGAAAGTTTAGGGTCTCCAATGTGAAATATATGAAAGTCCCTT
>CAIGRL010308538.1:0-17684 GCA_903798325.1 Fraxinus xanthoxyloides
TTGTTGCTAATTCTTGCAATTTAATTCGATTAACATTAGTTAATATATTAATACTTTGTAATTTTTCTAAATTAATTTTATCTCTTCTATTCTTTTTATAAATTATAAAAAATTTCTTCAGTTTCGTTACTAGGTTCTGATACTAATTTTGGGGTTGAAATTGCAAAAATTAATTAAAATTTAAAAATAATGGTATAGTGGACAATCTATACACAAACTGACAAAATGCTGTCAATTTTAACGTGAATAAGGCTGTAAGAGAAGCATTATTCATTTTCATAATGCACTGAATATCAAACACCCGTATCATACGTGTCAAACTTTTATTTGCTTTTTATTGACAAAATCGTTCGAGTTTTAAGCTCAAACAGAGCATAAAACCCAGCTGCTTCCCTTCTTTAAATTCATCCCTTCGGAGTTTGCGTGCGTGCATAACACTCTCTTTTCTCTAGCACGAAGTTTGCATTCCCCGGTGAATGCGCTTCTGCTGAGTTGATCTCATTCATTCCCCATTTCCTCTAGACTTATAGATACAGCTTCTATATAGAAGGAGTTGAGCTTTGCAGATATTTCCGAGCCGGCTAGAGATATTAAAAAGGTAAGTTTTGCTGGATTTTCACAAGGATTCGTTAGTTGAATCGTGAATTCTATAAATTTACTTGTCTTGCTAAATTTTGATGGAAGCTATATACGTTTACGGAGCTTTGAATAGAAATTTACGGTTAAGGTTTTTTAAAATTTTGGAGAGTTGTTTCTAGGAATCTTAGTTGATTCTTTGAGGTGTATTGACAGGTGTTTATCCTTATAAAGGCGATTCGATAATTTAGGTATTTTTAACTTTTACAAAGTTTCAAAATTTGGTGATATTTGTTCGAAAATGATAGTACGCCAAGCTTTTGTTTTGTCTGCATATCGGTATTCAGTTTCTGCATCATTTTATCTGAAGAATTTGAACCTACGTCGAGCTTGTGTTTTTACTGCAAATCGGTCTTCAGTTCCGGCCTCGGTTTTGCAGAAGAATTTGGAGCGGCGTGGAGGTGATTTAAAAGAATTTTCTTCATAGTTGCGTTTCTTTCTTAGGATTTTCCTTTTTCATAAAAAACTTGAGATTATGATCTTCAATATTCTTTTGCAAGTTCTGTACTTTCAGTTCCGTTTAGTACCTTAGAATCAACATTTTGCCTTGCCCCAGTATTCTGGAAGAATGCCTTTTAAGAAGCTATCTACGATGAAGAACTACATGACTTAAAATTGGGTTACATTTATGGGTTGGACCCTGGAATTAATTTCAGACGAATATATGGTCAGATTTCTTCATATTTGCAGTTATCTTCCATCAGTTAAAATGTTGTTTCTACTTTCGACAGTTCAGACTTCTGACCTCTGAGGACATGTGAAAAGGATCGGCTAGTTCTCTGTTTCTTTGAAAATAATGCCCTTTAAGTTTTCTCTGCAGAATAATTAATCGATTTTTTTTTAATTAAATATTCCATAAATCAAGTTTGTCTTCCTTTCTGATACTGTAAACGAGTCCATTTTTTAACCATGGAAATGTAGGATTTTATTCTCCAATTTTTCTTAATAATCTAAATTGATTGATTTTGAAACTAAATTGTACTCTAATAAATTTCATACATCATTCGTGATCTGATCTGGAACATAGTTTCGCAGAGATTTCTGAGTATACCTTTTATTTTGCTATCTATGCAGTTAATTGTCAGGCAGTAGTAGAGTGTGAAAAGATGACTGTTACACCAAATATCACTATCAGCGATGGGAACCTCGTGGTTCATGGGAAAACCATACTCACCGGAGTCCCTGACAACATCGTTCTGACCCATGGATCAGGGGTGGGGCTTGTTGCTGGTGCATTCATGGGTGCTACAGCTTCACATAGCAAAAGCTTGCATGTCTTCCCTGTTGGTGTCTTGGAGTGAGCACTAAACTCTTCTAAAATATGTTGTACCTCCCTGAGATGGAAGTGCTCATTAAGTAGAAACCTTTCCATTATTTTCAATGATTTGTTGGAAGTAATTTGTTGATTAACTCAATCTAATCATGAGATCTGGTAAAAATTTGAAAAAGTGAGAAGAATGTGTTGTAGTTTTCTAATCTACTTCTGTAACAGGGGTGTCCGCTTCATGTGTTTATTCCGTTTCAAGCTTTGGTGGATGACCCAGAGAATGGGCACCTCTGGGAAGGACATCCCGTTGGAGACCCAGTTCATACTCATTGAGAGCAAACACACAACTCAAGAGGAGTGTGAAGATGTTCCGACCATCTATACTGTGATTTTGCCCCTCCTTGAAGGCCAGTTCCGTGCTGTTTTACAAGGCAATGAGAAGAATGAGCTGGAGATATGCCTCGAGAGTGGTGAGCAAAACATGGCATCCAAAAGTATATGCTGTGTTCTACGCATGTATATATTTGATTTTTCCATGTAGGCTACGTGCTTCATGATTTGCCAAATATGTTAGGCTGTATGATCCTTTAGTCACGTTCATCATTTAGACCAATGTTCTAGTATATTAAGGTGGATTTGCTGCTCAGAAAAACACCTCAAAGATTGAGAAATCAATTGTTCACATCATAAAATGCGTGAACTAATGGAGTTTATAAATTTGTGGGTTTAGAAATTAGAAAATAATCTGTTCAGAAGAACAGAAATGACCTTGTTTTCTTTGTGACATGTTTCAGGAGATAATGCTGTTGAAACCAACCAGGGACTTTACCTTGTTTATGTTCATGCTGGGACAAATCCTTTTGAAGTCATCAACCAGGCTGTTAAGTAAGTCCTTGCTTTTCCTTGGGAATCACCATTATCCACAAACTCTTCCATCCTATCTTGCAGATAAGCTAAATATGGCATCTTACAAAGGTTTAAGGTCTTAGAAATAGATGTCCTTTATCTTATTCAGATATCGTTTCCCAAGTTCTTCATCTTATTTATAACCTTATGCCCTGTTGATTCCTTATGGTACCATTTTTACTAATATATGTCTATCTTTGTTGTGTGCGATAGAGCTGTTGAAAAGCACATGCAAACTTTTCATCACCGAGAGAAGAAGAAGGTGAGAGTCTCCTTTCTGTTTATATTTAGAATTGCTTGAATGGGTTGAAGTGAAGATGAAGAATCTTAAACATATGTTTTTGTATTTATACTTGCTCGTAGTTGCCCTCATTCCTTGATTGGTTTGGTTGGTGCACATGGGATGCTTTCTACACTGACGTTACTGCTGAGGGTGTTGAAGAAGGCCTTAAGAGGTAAAACCTTGCAATTCTTTAATTCCTCTCGAAACAATAAGATGAGAAAGTGGTCGTGAATGGGGATCCAAGTTGCTAACCTTTATTTGTTCTTGCAGCTTGTCTCGGGGAGGTACACCTCCAAGATTCCTTATCATAGATGATGGCTGGCAACAGATTGGTAATGAGGTGAAGGAAGACCCTAGTTGTGTTGTACAAGAAGGAGCTCAGTAAGCCACCTAGTTCTTTGTTTCTTTAATACATAAATGGTATAGAGTAGCGATTTAACTTATTTTAATTAGCTAAAGGTTAGAAAGAAAAATTTTAGAATGAATCACGTGTTATTACAGTCAGTTTTCTTGTAATTTAGTAAACTGATTTGTATACATTATGTAAGTTGTGTAGGAGAAGCACAAGTATTTTTAACTGATTTAAGTTGTTCTTGAACACAGTTCCTAATAGCTGAATTTAGCTTTCTGATAAATTTCTTGCACGATTGGGTTACTTATAGTTAAGTTTTATATATTTCCTTTAAACCTTTGATTCTCGAATTATTACCATATTTTTATATGTTTCTTTTTTTAACTTGCAGGTTTGCGAACCGGCTAATAGGGATAAGAGAGAATAAGAAATTTCAAAAGAATGGAAAAACTAAAGAACAGGATCCAGGCCTCAAACATGTCGTGGAAGATGCCAAGCAGCAGCACCATGTCAAGTGAGTTCCCCAACTTGGTGGTTTTGCTTAATTAGCGTTTATATAAATTTTTTATGTTTGTTGAATTCTCAAATCATCTCCTTGCCTTGGGAATGAATTGTATTGGAAGTAAATATAATTTCCTCCACGTGTTTTTATCTAACAGTGGCCTTGTATAAATTATATTTAGACCAAAAGTTGAAAATGTATCAGAAGAATGTATTTTTCCAATTTTTATCTGTCTAGCTAGATTAGTCTGTATATTAACATGTTATTTATTGGTTTCTTCTCTTGTTTTCATTCCCTTTGCTCCAGATATGTGTATGTATGGCATGCACTAGCAGGTTACTGGGGTGGAGTGCAGCCTGCTGGTCCTGGTATGGAGCACTACGACACAACTTTGGCTTATCCTGTGCAGTCTCCAGGTGTACTCGGCAATCAACCAGACATTGTTATGGACAGTCTTGCTGTTCATGGCTTGGGTCTAGTGCACCCAAAGAAAGTCTTCAATTTCTACAATGAGCTTCATGCGTATCTGGCTTCATGTGGAGTTGATGGAGTCAAAGTCGATGTGCAGAACATCATTGAAACTCTTGGTGCTGGTCACGGTGGTAGAGTTTCTCTAACTCGTAGCTACCACCAGGCCCTTGAAGCCTCAATCGCTAGGAATTTTTCGGAAAATGCATGCATTTCGTGCATGTGTCATAACACTGATGGGATATATAGTGCCAAGCAGACTGCAGTTGTTAGAGCATCGGATGATTATTACCCTCGTGATCCTGCTTCTCACACCATCCACATTTCTTCCGTGGCTTACAACTCAATATTTTTGGGAGAGTTTATGCAACCCGATTGGGACATGTTCCACGTGAGTATTACTAAATTCTCATTCAGCTTTATCAAAATTTGTTCATGAGAATTTATTAGTATTAGTCCATATTACAGAGCCTACACCCAACTGCTGAATATCACGCTGCAGCAAGAGCTATTGGAGGATGCGCAATTTATGTTAGGTATTATCATATTTCAGCCTAGTTTCTTATTTGCAATATCTTTAGTCTATAACATAAACTTATGACTGTCATTCTTGCTGTGCATTTAGTGACAAGCCAGGAAACCACAACTTCGAGCTTCTGAAAAAGCTGGTGCTTCCTGATGGATCAGTTCTTCGTGCACAATTGCCTGGTCGACCCACAATAGACTGTCTGTTTACTGATCCAGCAAGAGATGGAGCAAGGTCCGTAACTTTATTTTGCCTTGTGTTCTCATCTTCTGAAGCGTCTAACTTGATATAGATGTCCTTTTCTTGCTATATAATCCGCAGTTTACTTAAAATCTGGAACACGAACAAATTTTCTGGAGTTGTGGGTACCTTCAACTGCCAAGGTGCTGGTTGGTGCAAGGTAGCCAAGAAGACACGTATTCATGATGCTTCTCCCGGCACTCTAACCGGTTCTGTTCAAGCCTCTGATGTCAACACCATATCTCAAATTGCTGGATCAGATTGGAACGGAGATGCTATAGTCTACTCATACAGATCAAGGGAGATGGTTCATTTACCAAAAGGTGCATCTTTGCCAGTGACGCTTAAAGTTCTTGAGTATGAACTCTTCCACATATGTCCCATCAAGGTGAGTGAACTTCTGATTTAACTCTTCTCTTCGCTTTTTAAAATACATTTGATATAACCTAAGGAAATCCACTGCATCATGTACAGTATATTACGCCAGACATTTCCTTTGCACCAATTGGGCTGCTCGACATGTTAAACTCTGGTGGTGCTGTGGAATATATCGAAGTCCAGCTGGATTCTGAAAAGAAAGCCGAACACTTTGATGGTGAGGTTGCCTCCGAGTTTTCTGCTTCTTTAAGCAAAAGCTGGTCTCCAACAGCAACAATTTCTCTCAAGGTCAGAGGATGTGGACGTTTTGGGATATATTGTTCGCAGCATCCACTGAAATGTACAGTGGGCAATGCTAAGACTGAGTTCAACTATGAAGCTGCAACTGGTTTGATGACCTTGACTATCCCTGTACCAGATGAGGAAATGTTCAAATGGCCAATTGAAGTTCAAGTCTAATCAGTTACTAATGAAAACTATCATCCTGAAATATCTCCATTGTAAGGAGCCTTCATGCATGCTAGAGGCAGGAAGTTAACGGTATTGCTCTATCAAGGGCGTCAAAGTGGATTGTTCCACACTAGCACTTAAAGCTATACCTCACTCCAGGTGGGGTGGGAGGAGGAGAGCGGGTGGTTATGTTTGCCAGAAATAAGTCCTGTACCAAAATTTTCATATCCAACATCGAACCATGAAGTCCTTTACAAGACTTTAATATTTGTTATAGTTACGATCTTGTTTATATTATTCTCCAATCTTATGTAGTCGCGAGTACCTGAAGATTCTTGAATAAACAATTAATATTTTAGCGGATGATTGCCTGTTAGCTATGTAAGTTATCAAGCAATAAAATTCACTAAAAATCCCTTCAAGAGCTGGCTTCGTTTACAAACTCGTGGAACCAAATTCGGTCCCTGACAATGATCTATCAATTGTACAAACTAATTATCTTGGTGACTTCATGACAATCTGGACAGACCTCAAGGTTCATTCCAATTCTAATCACTTCTCGTGCTCTTCAATGGACCATACGTAATAGCTAGCCTTTTGCAATGCTCAAAAAGTGCATCCATTTTTCCTTGTTCACAGATAACGCAAAACAGCCGAAATCCGAGTTTCATGCCCTGTAGCATGACCCGTCACTTCTATATCTCTTGGAATTTCTTCTCTCCTTTGCTTCGGGGTGAGACCAATCTCCAATCCCAAACTCGTGCGGAGAACTGTTGATTTCAATTGAGATGCAACCTATTATCCCCTCGATACCTCTATATTTAATCTGTTTTCTTACATGGCTCATTTTCACCCAATCTGATCCTGATGCATATACGCTCGAGAGTAACAAAAGTTGTCTGCATTGAGTGGCTCTAACTTAAGAAGTTACTCTGCTACAGTTTCACCTTTGGCTAAAATCTTGTTTTTCTCGCAACTCACGAGCAATGTTCGCCATATTGCACGATTTGGGTAAACTGGCATGCTCTCAACAAATCCATAAGCCTCTTCAATCAGGTTTGCACGACAAAATAAATCGATCATGCTGCCATATTGCTCCATGGATGTTTCAATTCTTGACTCAAGCATGCAGTTTCATTACTTCATCCCTATTAAAATTAGGGTGTGACCCGAATTTTTTTGTTGAAAATAATTGAGAGTTTTAATTAAAATGGACATTAATAAGATTTTTATTTGGAATGCTATTTAAAATTCTATTCAAGCTTACTTGGTGAATTCTAATTGAAGTTCTATTTGGAAGTCCATTGGGAGTACGGATTTATATTGGATTTGAAAAAGACTTTAGAATGAAGAAAAATACATTTTGGAAGGTATTTTAGACAGAGATGGGGCGCCGGGTCGTGACACCAAGGCACCACTAGCGTAAAGAAGAACAGGGGAGCTGGCGATGTGACATTCGGAAGCAATGCTGTTTGTTTCCTTACTTCGTTTTGGACTATTTTTTTTTGGCATTTTACTTCAAATACACCTCTATTATGAGGGTTTGGACGTCCCCTAATTGTTCTCTATATATAGTTGGCTCTTCATTATTATTTAGTAAGAAGTTAGAAATATTGTATATATGTAATCTTTGTATTCTTTCTCCATATTATAATAAAATCTTATTTCTCTGCAAAATTATTTTGTTCTTGTATTCTTGTGATCATTTACTTCATATTGTGTCTTAATTTCTTATTTTCTCGAACAAATTGTTATTGGATTAATCTGGTATCATCTCCGCTTTTCGCAACAAACTGGTATCACATCATTCCAGTTTATAACAACCGGTATTAGAGCTTTTGGTGCTGAAATTTTTTGGAAGGTTGAGGTTTCTCGTGATCGGAATAATGAAGTATGATATTCATCTATTGGATTACAATACACGATTTTTTTTGTGGCAGGTAAAGATACGAACAATACTCGCTCATATCGATTTGGACGATGCGTTGTTGGGATTTGACAAGATGTCCACAACTTGGACTATGGAAGAGAAATAATGAGGGATCGAAATGCCCTATCTCAAATACATCTTTATCTTTCAAATAGTATTCTTCAAGATGTTTTGAAGGAATACTTAAGTCGCTGCATTATGGTTAAAATTGGAGCAATTATGCATGACAAAGAATCTTACTAGCAAATTACATCTGAAACAATGTTTATATTCACATCGTATGACAACATATACATTTCTTGAGGATCACCTAGTTGTTGCCGATTTGGAGACCTTGAAGGTCAAATATGATGAAGAAGACTTAGAAATTGGTTTTTGCTGTGTTCATTGCCTGCCTCATACATGTGTTTTAGAGACACGATATAATATAGTCGTGATACTCTTACTATCGAAGAAGTCCACGACACACTTTATTTAAAGGAGAAGATGAAGTATTTTGTAGTATCTGAGATCACGGAGATAATCTCATTGTTCATGGTGGTTGTTGAGGGACAAGTTAGAATCTAACTTCAAAATTTGTAAGTATTGCAAGAAAAATGGGTACTTGGTAAACAGTTTTATAAGTTGCGGAAGAAATCAAAGTCAACTGTAAATCAACAATCAAAAACTTCAGGAGAAGCAAATATTGTAAAAAACCTAGCATTGATGAATGTCTTTTACTTATGTCTGATTACAACTCCAAACCTGATGAGACTTGGATTTTTTATATAGTTTGCACTTATTGTATGTCACCCAATCAAGAATTGTTTTCAATATATGAAGAAGTTTGAATAGGGGTTGTGATGACTAGTAATAACACATCTTGTCGAATAGCTGGTATTGGTCAAGTCAAAATAAAGATATTTGATATGACGGTTATAACACTTGATGCAGTGAGACACATTCTAGATTTGAAGAAATTTTTATCTCCTTAAGTTCTTTTGATTCATGAGGGTATATGTACAACTTTGAAGTTGGAGTTTTGAAGATTATTAAAGGAGCTCATGTTATGATGATAGGACATTGAAAATCCCATTTATATATTTTAGAGGGTGATACATAATCTTCGAGTAATTGACATATTTTAAGAACTTATGTGGATTTAGAATTGGCTTCTGTACTGTTGGAGTCTCATTTGGGGGCTTCTTATAATAATAAATCGGTTGAATTTTGAAGACACGGGTAAATCCGTCTTGTCACCATCTTCAACAGTATCATCGTATTCAATTACTAGAAATAGACCCATTTCTTGTAATAACACTCCACATAGGTACGTGCTGCTGATTTTGTTGATGGTTTGAATGCGGTTAAGGGTGTTAATTCTAGCTAAGTTCCTTCTTTTGATGCATTTAGTTACGATTCTATTACATGGCTTGTTTCAGCCTTGTTTGATGGTCATTAGATCACTTTCCCCCCCAGTTGGGTAAGTAAACGTGGAGAATATTTTCAGTTGGAATTTTGATGGAGACCTTTTTTGTGTTTTTCATTGAAAAGTTTAAATTTTTTCTGGTAGTGGAGTTTGTCTCAAAGTGGAGTCTTTGAAATTTGTTCATTATAGTAGAATTTGTATCAAGATAGAGATTGCTAGAATTTGGGTGTGACCAGAATTCTTTGTTGAAGATAATTTGGAGTTTTAAGTAAAGTACACATTAAGAAGAATTCTATTGTGAATGTTATGGTGAAATCGTATTCAAGTTTATTTGAAAAATTCTAATTGAAGTTCTAGTCCGTTGGGAGTAGAAATTTGTGTTGGACTTGAAGAAAACTTTGGAATGAAGAAAAACACCTTTTGGAAGGTATTTAGATGGAGATGGGGCACCGGATCGCAACGCCGGCACCACTAGCATAAAGAAGAACAGGGAAGACGTCCCTATTTGTTCTCTATATATAGTTGGCTTTTTATTATGATTTCGTAAGAAATTAAAAACACTGTAAATACATAATCTTTGTATTTTCTCTCCATGTTATAACAAAATCTCTTTTTTTTTTTTTGCAAAATTATTTGTTCGTGTTCTTGTGATCTTTTGTTTCATATTGTGACTTAATTTCTTGTATTCTCCAACAATTTGGTATTGAATTAATGTGGCATCATCTCTGTTTTTCACAACAAACTAGTATCATAGTATTCCAGTTTATAACACTCTTTTTAGAAGCCATGAAAACAAATAACACTCCAATAAGCGTCACGTTATCAGCTTGAATCTAAAAATAAATCAAGGGTTCATTTTAAAGTTTGATACAAACAAGCATCATAGATCAAATCAATCTAAAAAAGGGCTCAATGTGAAGCTATCATGCATAAATATCATAAGATGCTATAATCATTCACAGATTTCTAATGTTATCTGTCTAGAATGATAGTCAAATCCAAGTGCCAAGGCTCTTAGACTCAAACAACACTTTCAATCTGGTTTAGCTTTTTCCATTCTTGCAAATCAACAATCATGGAACTCCATGCTTTGGCATCCTTGACAGGGATCTTCTTGAAAATTTCTTTTTAACTTCTACCCGCACTTCGTATACACATTAACAAGTGTAGTACTAATCTCTAAGTCATACACATATATATGCTTGAATTATTTTGTAGAATCTTGAAGGACGTGTCCACTTGTTTTTAAAGTACAATAATGTTGTCCACCACTTACAGGACACGTCGACTTGCTTTTGAAGGACAATAATGTTGTCCACCACTTGCATCCTTCCTAGCTTTTTGAATAACTATACCATCATTTGTAAAGATACTTTAATGAGGCTAACAATTCTTTTATTAAAGTTTCTTAATGAAAGTTTGTCCATTTTGATTGTCGGCAGTGTTGGTAGGAATAATTTTTGAAGTGGCAAACACATTTGGAAAAGAGTTTGTCTAGATCTTTGAACCCTATATCTTTGGTATTCATCTAAATAACTGGGTCCATGTAGTCATTTTGAGTTCTTTTGAGTTTCTTGAGCAATCAGCTCATCAATATCTAGCCCATAGCATATATTTTTGTTGATTTGAGTATAATATGTTTCTGAGTCTAATTGATAGGAAGTTTCTTGATTTGATTCTGATTTCTTTGAAGAGGCTTTAGCCAAAGAAGCAATTTTTCTCGAAACAATCTGTAATTCTTCCGGAGTCTTGCACTGATTGAACATGGCTAAGAGCAATGATTTTGAAAATCGGCATGTTTTTCTTTTTCTTTCTTTGAAAATTTGGGAACGCTAATACTTCTCTGTTGTTGAATCTATGAATTAAAGGCTTTAGGACATCAGTTTATTTAATGGGATTTTGACCACCATTTGATATTGAACCTCTGAACAATCTTTTTAACGCTAATTCGAAGTCTGTTATTTGAATGATATGAAAGTCCCAATAGAAAATCTAGGAGACTTTGAAATTGAAGGTGGATTGAAATAGAATATTTTGTTGAGGTTTTAAAATTGATTTTGCCTAATTTTTGAAACATGTGAACCCTTGACAAGTAAAATTGGGTAAAATTGATTCGTTAAGTCCAAAATATTCAAACCATGTTTGAAATCATTTTGGAAAATTTGAAGGAAAAACTTGATTGAAGAGAATAAACGGGGAATATGTCACTGGTCTAAAACAGAAAACATTTAACCAAGCATACTTTTAATCAAAAGAATTGAAACAAGACTAATGTTTCATCTTTTGATAAACTCATTCGTTTCTCATCCCATGGTTTTTGTACCCAGTATTTGTAAGACAAAACCTTTAGTATCGAAATTTTTGAAAAATCTACTGGTTTTTGAGGATTTGGGGCGTGAGTTATTATGGTTGATCTGGATTTAATGAAAATTGCTTCATAATAAGCTCTTTATTTTTTGATATTTTTGGACATGAAGTGAAAGTGAGAAGGAAATAAGTCTCGAAAACATTCACTAAGGGATGAATATCTATGCATCCATGAGGTTTCCATCTCCAATACGGGTAATTGAATTGATTTGGTAAAATAATGGAATGATTTTGAGGGGTTTACTTTTGGTAATTTTCCACAACCAACTTGAACATTTTTTTTTGAAGTTTGAGGGTTTTGTTCCTTTGGAACCTTTTTGCTTTGAAAGAGGTTTTGAAAGGAATTTTGTGATGCAAGGGTAATTTTTTTTGAGAAGTAGAGGAGCATTAAAGTCCTTCTCCTCTACGAACATATGAACTTTGAATATAATCATCAATTGAAAGTATTGGAACTGAAGATTTTTTCTTATTGTTTTCTGAAGAAGAATCCATTGAATGACACAACTATTTCTCTGAAGAAGATTTCTTTTGCACAAACTATCTAGTTAAGAAATCTACAAGGAAGTTTGATTTACCTTGTATATATAGAAATTTGAAATCAAAACATGACAAGATAGCTTGACATCTTGCAAATATTTGTTTTGAAATAAGATTTTTATGTTTTTTTTTTTGCAAAACGTCTTGTGATATTTTACAATCCGTTTTTAAAATAAATTATTTATTGATTAAATCATCTTGAAATGCATAATACGATTAATAAAATTTCCTTTTTAATTGTTGAATAATTCTTTTAAGGGGACAGTCCAAACATCATAATGGAATCTAACCAGCTAATTTTGACTAGACCTGACAGGGATTTACATGAACCTATTGAAGGTGATAATGCTAAGCCAAGTAGTATGAGTGATAGTGACTTGATTGGAAGAAGATGAACAAGAAAGCCATTGGATATATTAGACAGTGGGTTGATCTTAATGTATTTCATCATATATCTCAAGAGGCAGATGCTCATAGCTTTTGGGAAAAACTTTAGGGTTTCTATGAGAGGAAGACTGCTCAAAATAAATCTTTTACTATTAGAAAGCTTGTGAATCTGAAGCTAAAGGAGGAAAACCAGTTGCTAAGCATTTGAGTAAATTCTAAGACTTGGTAAATTAGTTGACCACATTGAAAATAGTGCTAGATGATAAGATGCATACACTATTAGTTCTGAGTTTATTACCTGATACTTGGGAGACTTTGGAGTACTTGGACTTACTCTAGTTAAAGATAATTTGTTTAATGAATAAATAAGAAGAAAAGACTTCGGGTAGGAATTATGCACATACTCTTATTATAGAGAAAAGAGAAATGAGTAAAAGCAAAGTACCTAAGAGACATGGTAACTTCAGAAGTCAGTCAAAGGCAAGAGGAAATGTCAAATATTTTTATTGTGATAAAGAGGGTTATATAAAGAAACATTGCATCGCTTGGAAAAACAAATTGAAAGGAAAGAAGAATCAGAATAAGACTGATGAGAATACAGTAGCTAGTGCTACATATGAGGAAGCAGTGGTAACATTTTTTTCTGTTGAAGATGAGTAGTTTTGTCATGTTGCAAATTCGTTTGTTGAATGGATGATTGATTCGACGACTTCTTACTATGTTACCTCGACACGGAAGTTTTTCACTTCATACAAATCGGGTAACTTTGGTAGGGTAAAGATGGATAATAACAGTTTTGCCAGCATTGTGAGAATTGGTGATATATGTCTTGACTGATACTGGATACAACTTGACATTGAAGAATGTGCGACATGCTCTAGACATTTTCCTGAATTTGCTATCTACACAAGCCTTTGATCAAGTGGGCTATGATAGTTATTTTGGTGGCAGAAGATGGAAACTTGTAAAAGGGATGACGATATTTGCTAGAGGAAACGTTTATTGCACACTTTACAAGACGCAAGTAAAGGTGTGTAGTGAAGCGACGAATGCACCTGAGTGATTTTTCACCAAACTTGTGGCACAAGCGGCTGGCTCACATTAGCAAAAAAAGATTACAGATTTTGGCAAGAAAGTCTCCCATTCCATTTTCTAAAGGTAGACCACTAAATTCATTTGATTATTGTTTATTTAGTAAACAACATAGAGTTTCCTTTCAAAAACCCTCTAGTAGAAAATCTAATATTTTAGATTTGGTTTATTTTGATGTCTGTGGTTCCATTGAGGTGGAGTCCTTAGGTGGCAATAAGTATTTTTTTACTTCTATTGATGATGCTTCACGAAAGTTGTTGGTGTTTTATTTGAGATCAAAAGATCAGGTTTTCCATCACTTCAAGAAGTTTCATGCTATGGTGGAACATGAAATAGAAAGGTTTTGAAGTGTCTCCGAACTGACAACGGATAAAGTGTTTGAAGATTACTGTGAGAAAACAGTTCCTATTACCCTAGGCACAATGGCATGGCAGAGATAATGAACCACACCATTGTAGAAAAGGTCACAAATATGTTAAGGATGGCTAGATTACCTAAGTCATTCTGGGTTGAAGTAGTTAGGACATGCTACCTAATCAATCGGTCTCCATCAGTTCCTTTGGATTTTGAGATTCCAGAAAAAGTGTGGACATGAAAGGATGTTTCTTATTCTCACTTGAAGGTTTTTGGGTGCAAAGTATTTGTACATGTGCCAAAGGAACAATGGTTGAAATTAGATGATAAAGCTAGTGCTTGCAGTTTTGTTAACTATGGAGATGTAAATTTGGCTATAGACAATGGGATCCAGTAAAGAAGAAAATAATCTGAAGTAGAGATGTGACTTTTCATGAAAATTAGAAGTTGGCAGATTTTGAGAAATCTAGGAATTAAAGGCGTGTTGAAGAGGGTGTCACTGACCTTATACATGTCATTTTGCCTCCATACAGTTCCATTCAGGAGGTAGAGACACGCTGATAGTCATGCTAATAAACCAACAGTGGTTGATGATGATGATCTAGAGGATGTTGAGCAGGAGAAACAACCTAATACATTGGGACCTCAGATTAGAAGATCTACTAGGGAGCATCGTCCGTCAACCGGGTGTCTTGTATCAGATTATGTGCTAGTAACTGATGAGGGGGAGACATAATGCTTTCAGGATGTACAATCTCATAAGGACAAATACAACTAGGTGAAGGCTGTGGAGGAAGAGTTGGATTCTTTGCAGAAGAATTATACTTATGAGCTACCAGAGCTTCCTAAAGGTAAAAGACATTGAAAATAAATGGGTGTTCAAGATAAAGAAAGATTGTGAAAAGCTAGTGAAGTATAAAACTCAATTGGTGGTGAAAGGCTTCGATGAGAAGAAAGGGATTGACTTCGATGAGATATTTTCTCTTGCTGTCAAAATGACTTCCATTCAAGTGGTTTTGGGTTTAGTAGCTAATTTAGATCTTGAGCTTGGGAAGTTAGATGTCAAAATCGCCTTTTCCATTGTGTTTTGGAGAAAGAAATCTACATGGTTCAGTTACAGAGATTTTAAGTAAGAGAAAAAAGAACATATGATTTGCAGGTTGAAAAGGAGTTTGTATAGGTTGAAATAGGTTCCAAGATAGTGGTATAAGAAGTTTGATTTTTTTATGGTGGGCAATGGTTATACTTGGATAGCTGCAGATCATTGTGTTTATATTAGAGAATTCCATGGTGGTAATTTCATTATCCTTTTACTATATGTAGATGACATGTTGATAATGGGGCAAGATGTTCAGTTGATTCGTAGTTTGAAGATAGATTTGCTCAAGTCATTTGACATGAAGGATCTTGGACCTGTACGATAAATTTTGGGGATGCATATTCGTCGTGATAGGAGAGTCAAAAAGTTATAGTCATCACAAGATAAATATATAGAGATAATAATGGAAATGTTTAACATAAAGAATGCTAAACCAGTTGGGACACCAGTTTGTAGTCACTTCAAACTGAGTTAGATGACTTGACATTCTAAGAAGGAAGATAAAGAAAGAATGGCAGAGATTTCGTACTCCTCTACGATTAGGAGTTTGATGTATGTCATGGTTTGTACACGGCCAAACGTTGCTCATGCAACTGGGGTGGTCATAAGTTTCTTCTTAATCCTGGTAAAGATCATTAGGAGGCAGTGAAATGGATCTTTAGATAATTCAGAGGTACTTCAAAGATGTGCTCGACTTTTGGAGGTTAAAAACCATTTTTGGAAGGCTTTACAAATGCAGCTATGGTGGTGATCCAAATGGTAGAAAATCAACTTTGGGATGCTTGATTACTTTTGCAGGGGGAGCTGTCTCATGGCACTCAAAACTACAGAAGTGTGCTTCCTTAGCTACAGCTGAAGCTAAGTATATTGCAACAACTGAAGCTACAAAAGAAATGCTTTGGATGAGACGGTTTCTTCAAAATTTGGGTTTGAAACAAGATGGGTATATAGTTAATTGCGATAGTTAGAGCGCATCATACTCGAGCAAGAATGCTACTTTTCATTGTCGGACAAAGCACATTGATGTGAAACATCTTTGGCTACGACAAGTAGTGGTGGAGCGATTGATATTGTTAGAAAAGATTTATACTAAAAGAAATCGTGTTGATATGATGACAAAGGTGGTGACTAGAGAAATGCTTGATCTTTGCGCCGGACTGACCGACATGGACTCTAACTAATTTGTTAGAGGATAATCTCCTTCGTCAATAGGATGGAGGGGGAGATTGGTATATGGACTAGCTTCCAACCCATGAGGGAAAAAAGGCCCAAATCCACTTTAATGTGATTGTAGGTCACAAATGGTATATATTGTTTCTTCTATCTGTGGCTTTCACTATGAGTTGAAACAAAGGCTGCACATAATGAAAAACAGGGGCTGATTTTGTCTTGTACAAGAGAAAGATAAAGAATCAAAGGCCACTTTATGGAGAGAAAGAAGATGGAGAAAATGGTTTTTTTCTTTCAATATTATTTAGGTGTGGCAAGTATTTTATCCACAGAATACAAATTGAGGGCTTCTCTAAGTAGTGTATTTTGGGTACTCTAGCTAGAGGTGTAGAATTCAAAGTGGGTATCTCAAATGTTTCATCAAATTGGTGGTTTGTGGTGAGTTTGTTTGTTGTCTTAGAGATTAATTATCATTGTTTTCTCAATCTGTTGAGAACTCAAGTTTTAAGCATAAATTTGAACGCTTTAATCTCTGTTTATTATAGTGGATTTGGCCGGAGTTGCCGTGTTTTTTTTTTCCTCTACGTTGGTGGGTTTTTCTATGTAAAAATTCTGTGTTGTGTTCTCTTGTTTTTGCTTTGATCCTTTTTTTGCATATTTAATCACTCTAGTTAATTGATTGTTGAATTTATTCCTGCAAATAGTAATTGCCCAACATAAATAAACTATTTCTGGCGGTCAAAGGGAAACCACAACCACAACGAACTTTTTGGTTCAATTTTGGATGGACTTTTCTTATTCGAAATGTTGAACCAAAAACTAGATAATTAATTTAACTGTTATGTTTTGTCTCATGTTAAACAAGGTGCATGTAAGGCAATTGAAATAAGTCATTTACGTGACAAAGTTACCAAATGGCATGATAAGATGATTGCTTAATTAGTCATATGATAGCCAAAATACTATTTAATTTGAAAGAAGTTAAATTTTATCGAAACTTCTCATTTCAGCATCGTGAAAATATTGTGAATTAATTAATAGTAAGTATGCGCACCCTAGTTAAAAGATGCCTCCAAGTAACTCTTGACATACGTGATCACTAGGAATCTGATGAAGTGCAAAAGGCGTTAGAGTTCATGGAACGTTTGGATTTCAAAGGGAAAAATGATTTCATGATAACTTTGGGATTGTCCGTTTTTAACGAATTGTTAGCCTAATTTGATTGGAAACGGGCAAACAATCACAATTCATCGCCTCCGGCCATGACGTACGTCGGATTTACGACAGATTCCATCGTTTATGCTCGCGATTAAGCGTTTTTACCATTTATGG
>CAIGRL010308586.1:0-10334 GCA_903798325.1 Fraxinus xanthoxyloides
GTCAAGTAAATGGTTCAAGAGCAAGGGTCGAGCTCATTAACACCTTCAATTGTCCATAAGCAAGATTCTTGGCTCGTCTCTAATTCTTGGGCTACCAATTACGATTTTGAGGCCGATAATAATGAATGTAACGAAGCCTATGAATATTTTCCGACCCGATTAACCATCTTTGCCCCGGTTTGTATTTGGTATCAAAACACCCAACACTTCTCAATTAGTATGATTATGCTTTCACTTATATACTTCAATAAAATTCCTTCAGTGCCAATAGCTTTTTTCATCCCTTCTTAACCGTCCTTTCTTCTCAAACTGAATCCTTACTGTTCATTCATACTCTTTGGTTCTCATCTTTGATACACTTTTTTCATCTTTTGTTTTGCTGAATATACAACAGAACTGCAAAATACCTTTTGGCTTCATGGTTAACTCATGCGTTTCAAAAGGTTTTGCATTTTTATCATTTGTTTCTATAGCATTGCTTTTTAGTCTTAAATTTCATTTGGACACTCACGTTCGAGCGCTATATTTTAGCTCTTTTCCTATCCTTAGATTCTTCTAAAACCTCCCTTACTATATTTCTATTGCAACTAACCATTCCATTCTACATCATCTTAGTATCTCTTCTACATATCATTATTATTTCTTCGATCCCGTGCAGGTTCAACCATTTTGTTCTATGAATTTGAAACTCTTTTGTACCTTTTTTTCCATTTCTATAGTTATATAAGGCACCACCTGTGTAGTAAGCTTCAAGAGGCTTTACAATCCTTCGACTAATTCATGTGGTACTCTTTTATATCCTCAGCTACATTTCTCCACATGTTTGTTCAAATTTCCCCAACAAACATGTCTTTCCAAAAGTATTGTTTGGTCTTATTTATTCATATTTGAGGAGCATACACTAATGTTAAGAGTTGGGGTTTTATTTTAAAATGTCAACGTTATTAAGAGGAGTAACATAATCCTTTATAAGTTGGTCTATGTTTTCATCTTTATTCGATGTGAGATTTTATCCATTAACATCCCCCCCCCAAGATGGTGACTCATTTGATTAGATCAATTTTGAAATCCGTGTGCTCAATTTTTTTTGAGTCTTAATCGGATCAAATTGCTCGTTGGAACTTAACGAGCTCTGATATTATGTTAAGATTTGGGGTTCCATCTTAAAATGTCAATCTTATCAAGAGAAGTAGCACAATCCTTTGCAAGTTGGTCTATATTTTCATCTTTATTTGATGTGAGATTTTATCTCTTAACAGTTAATATTATCATGGCCCCAACTTAGTCCCAAGTTCATATCCTAATTTTATTATCGATCGACTTACTTCTGTATATCCTTTAGATATATAGTGAGAACTCTCGCTTATTTTTCAACACCTCAAGATGCCGAATTGTCTTATTCCTTGTGGTTTATAGATAGAGAATACCGAGTCAGCTATTTCATTGTTGGTAAATACGAAGTAGAACTCAAAAGCATGGTAAATGAAAGAAGATTCATTGAATGAGTTGATGCTAAACCTCTTTAGCTAATTCCTGTCTACTTTTCGCTAATTTTGAGATTTGATGGAGCATATCCTTAAAAGGGGAAGCTCAAAAAAATAAAAAATAAAAATAAATAAAAAAATAAGAAGGGTACTATTTATGTTCATGTCATAAGAATTTGACAAAAAAAATTACATGAATGTTGACCGGTTGGAAAATGAATGACTGAAAACTTAAGCCCAATTACTTGATGTCTCTATAAATTTGTAGTTATTTGACTCGTTGACAATTGATTATTAATCATCTATCCATGCACATCCACTTGCATTTCAATAAATAAATCATGAATAATTTTAATTTTTGATGCTCTCTTTCATTTGATTTTTCTTGATTTCTGCTAGGGTTGGACAGAACTCTCGAACCAAATTGGATCGAATCGAATCGAATCGAGCGATTTTTCATAAGTTAAATACCTTGAACGGGTATTTAATCGAGAACCGATGGATTCGGGTCGGATCTCGATTCTAGACCAAGAACCGAATAAAAACAAAATCTAATAATTTTTTTAATTGTTATATGAATTAATTAAATTATTTTAACTTGTTTCTAGACAAATTATGAAATTTATTAAACAAACTAGCCAAGTCCAGCCAAATTAATTTTTTGTTAGCCCAACATTTGGGCCTTATTCTTCCCCTTCCCCTTTCCATACTAATTTCATTTGGTAAGCAGTATGCTTACTCACGTATAAACTCGAATCATTTGATAATTTTAAAATCTACATCCACATTCTCAAATCGATTTTGAAACTCTTTCATTTCATCGGTGGCGGTATCTACTGATTAGATTCTGAGGGCAATATAAACATTGAAATACAATTTGAAGCTCTATATTGGACAACTTGTTATTTATATATTTTTAAATTAGGTTATGTTAATTTGTAAAAGTTACGAATTAACATATTATTAGTTGTATTTATGCAGTATTGCTGACTTGCTGTAAATGTTAAAAAATTTAATTATGGTACGGACCCGAACAGAATCTAACCGAACCCCGAACAGTTCCATTAGTTGTATTCAGAATCGAACCGAACCGAACCAACTCATGTCCAGCCCTAATTTCTGCATGCATGGTTGCAACTGTGAAATTTTTTCTCAGCACTGGCTACTACTTGTTCATTATTTTTTATTTAATCTTATTTCTTGTATAATGACGAGGACTATTTTAGTGTTTCTACATCGTTTCATTTCCTACTTTTTTAAAATAATGATGATATGTATCGTGTCGTGTCTTTTTTCCATTTTCATTCAAAGGTAGAGCGAAAAAAGGAATTCAAGTGAAAATCTTAAAAATACGAAATTTGAAATTTATCAAATTATGAGGAAAAAAATCAAAAAATTTATTAATTGAAAGATGATTAAAAACGATGAATTAACCCTTTATTTAGAAGAGTTTACATGAAAACCTAATTAAAATAAACTAAAGTTGCAAAGAATTTGAATAAACTAAATGACAAAAATAACACTAAAATTTTAAAAATAATTTTCAAATTCTAAATGAACTCGGACGGCCAAAATCCATTATATGTCATGGCATATATGTGGGTTCTACTCATCTTATCGTTCTCTTTTCGAAATAGTATTACGTGCTCAAATTGGAACTCGAGTGCCACACCTGCACTGTTGTCAATTTTCCTTTTCAGTTCAATTTTTCTTCAATCCATTCTCTACATCAGTCCATTGCACCTCCAAAGAACTCAACATCGAGTTATAATCTGGATAGAGAGGTTCATCATCTTCATGGAACTCGTACAAATCTGCAACGTTGAATATACTAGAAATACCCATAGAAGCTAGCAAATCAATAATGTAAACATTGTTGTTAATCCGCTTAAGTACTTTGAAAGTTCCATACTTTCTTGATACTAGTGACAAAACTCTCATTTCTAAAAAAAACCCCATCAATAAGTCTCCTTCTTAAAATTGTTTATGTTGTCGATGCAAATCTTCTGCTGCCTTATATTTACATTAGTCTTCTCTAACTTCCACTTTACTTCATCACAGAATGCTAGAACATCTCTTGACATATGTTCAGCAGCAACACTTTTACTATTGCCGTTAGGCAACTTTACCAAATCCACAATATGCTAAGGAACCTCTATATACACAATAGCAAAAGGGGACCTACCTGTAGCACTATGAATTGTCCTGTTGTATGCAAAATCGACTTAAGTTAGTGCAAGATCCCACTATTTGGGTTTATCTCCACAAACACTTCGAACCATATTTCCAAGGTAAGGTAAATGACTTCGGACTATCCATCAGTCTGGGGATGGGTAGTGCTGCTTTGATTCAAACTCGTCCCAAACAACTTCTACAATTTAATCCAAAAATGTCCAATAAAATTTTTATCCCAGTCTAATGTGAAAGATTTGGGAACTTCACACAGTCAAACAACCTCTCTGAAAAATATCTTGGCAATATTTGATGCATTTGAGGTCTTTTAACAAGATATAAAGAGAACCATCTTGGAGAACTTGTCAACCACCACAAAAATAGAATCTAAGCCACGTTGAGTACAAAGTAATCCCAGAACGAAGTATATAGCAAGATCTTGCCATATACTCTGAGGGACATGAAGTGGCAAGTACAACCCAGTATTCTACACTTGACCTTTTGACACCTGGCAAGTATAGCATTTTCTAAATATAATTCCAACATCTCGCTTCAACTATGGCCAATAATACATAGCTTCCAGATTGGCTATTGTCTTGTCATGCTTCAAATGTCCACTTAGACCTCCACCATGTAGATCTCAAATCAAATTCTCACGTAGAGATGAAATGGGAATGATAAGTTGGTTGCCTTTGAACAAATATCCATCACTGATATAGAAATTTGTCACCGCTTTTTTGATACACACACTTGCTCCAAGTCTCCTTAAAGTCAGGTCATCTGCATACAGTTCCTTCAGGCACTCAAATCTAACAATTTCATGTGACAGTATGACTAGTAACGAGGCTTTCCAACTAAGAGCATCAAAAACTCTACTCGAACTCCTAGATTTATGTTTAATAACAAAAGGAAATATCTAGAGGGAAGTTACCTACTGAGCATGCATTCTACTGGTATGTTTCTGACTATGAATAAACTTCAGTACTTGGTGATCAATGAAAGGCACAAACTCATTCTGTATGAGGTAGTGCTCCCATTGCTTCAAAGCCATTACCACTACATAGAATTCTTGCTCATAAGTACTCCATTCTTCCGTAGCATCACTCAACTTTTCTGAAAAGAAAGCCATGGGTCTCTTCTCTTGGAAAATGACAGTCCCAATACCCATACCACTAGCATTACACTCTACCTCAAAGATCTTCTTGACACTTTGCAAGGCTCATACTATAAAGGTGCACAACTTTTCATTGATGAAGGTGTAACTCTTATCTTGCTCCCCTCCTCAATTGAATATCCCATTTTCAAACATTCTGTGAGTAGTGCAACAATAGTGATAAAATTCCTAATAAATTGCCTATAAAAAGTTGCCAAACCATCAGAAACAGATTTTGGTGTTGGCCAACCTCGGATTGCTCTTGTCTTCTCTTCATCCATCTGCAGACCCTCTTCACTAACCACAAAGCCTAGGAACAACAATTTATGTGTACAAAAAGTCTACTTCTTTAGGTTGATATGCAGTTGATTCTCATTTAAAACATGTAGAACTTGTCTCAAATGAACCAAGTGATATTCTTTCGACTTGTTGTAAATGAGTATGTCATCGAAATAAATCACAACAAAAGACCCAATGAAAGGATGAAGAACCTGGTTCATTAATCTTATAAAGATACTCAGCATGTTTGAAAGTCCGAATGACATCACCAACCATTTGTAAAGTCCATCCTTACTGTTGAAGGCAGTCTTCCAATCATCCCCAGTTTGATATGGATCTTGTGATAGCCACTGTGAAGCTCTATTTTTTAAAAGACCTTAGAACCCTCAAGCACATCCAACATTTCCTCCAACTTTGGAATGGGAAACATGTATTTCACTGTGATCTTGTTGATGGCCCGATTGCCAACACACATACGGCACTTTCCATTTTCCTTTGGCACTAGAAGCACAGATACTGCACACGGACTCATACTTTCTCTTATGAATCATTTCCTCAATAGTTCCTCTATTTGCTCTCTCTGAACCTCATTTTTTTTGGACTCATTCGGTAATGAGGTAAATCTGGAAGACTAGCCTCAGGTACCAAATCAATCTGGTGCTGAATATTCCTCATAAGATGTGACTCATTCGACAATTCATTAGAAACTAAATCTTCAAATTCTACCAATATTTCCTTCACTTCAAACGGAGTACCCTCATCTTATTTGTTGTAAAAAGTCCCTTAACCACAATTGGATAAAAGCAATCAAATTGCCTTATAGAATCTACAATATCTTTTTCATCACCTGTAGGAGACTCGTAGTTTGTTGTTGGGTGGAGTTCTCCTTCCGTTTGAAAGGAACCATAACGATCTTCTGACTGCCCCATGTAAATAATACAAGATTATTACGTCCTTTGAGAGTTGGATCCACGTCAAATTTCCATGGACGACTCAACAGTATAGGCAAGCATCCATGTATATGACATCATACACAATTTTATCATTATAATGATTGCCAATAGAAACATGTACTTTGCAAGTCTCAGGGACCCAAACGGAATGACCTTCTTCATCCAACCAAGGGAATAAGGATTAGCATGGTTCTCAGTTGGTAATTTCAACAAATTCACCAACCTCTTTGATACGAAGTTCTCATAGCTATCGTTGTCTACAGTGACTTTGCCCACCTTATTTTTGATAGAACAAAGCGAACGAAATATGCAGTGACACTGTCCCTCTTCCTTAGGCGACAATAAAATCCGTTGCAATACAAAAGTGAGCATTTCCACACCTTCCTCCACAACAAACTCAACTCATGCATACTCATCTTCTACAATAGTATCATCTTCTTCATCCACTGTCTCCGGCTCCACCAAATGACATGTTCTCTTTTCAAAAAGTTATTGGAACGATGCCCAGGTTTGTGGTATCTATAACAAATATCTCTAGTACGCCTAGCATATGGATTTGCATTCTGAGGTGTGCTTTGAGTTTGACCTTTGTTTCCAAATCGACCACTATCATCAATATTGCTCATGTTAGAGTTGGTTGGTGTTTGTAGTGGGGCCTTCCCTTTGTCCAAAGGAAAGAATGATGATGGTTTGGCAAGTGGGGAACTCTCCTATAAGTGGTTTTCCTGTTATCAAATTCCATCATCTCAGCCTTCGTTGTTATGTTAATAACTTCTTACAATGTGCAAAGATTCTGTAACCCATTTCTATCTTAAATAGCCGCCTTCAAACTGTTGGTATACCTGGCCACCCTTTGATTTTCAGATTTTAATGGATTGTTTTGTTCTGCCAACGGCATAAATTGGTTGGTATAGTCCTGTTCTGTACGATTGTCCTACGTGCATCCTAGGTATCTACGACACTAACTCTATTTGTAATTTACAGGTAGAAAGTGGCCCATCATACACTGCTTCATCTTTCTCCAAGTTCGAATTCGACTCTTTTCATATCTCTTCCTAGTATTCTGCAATCGATCCTATCACACTGACGTTGCTGATTTCAAACAGAACGCTACCATCTTAACCATCTTGTCCTCTAACAATTTTGGAAAATCATTTAATCTCCACCAACTAATCCAAAAAGCCCCTGATCTTCAAGTTCTTTAATATGATAATCATCGAAGGTATTCCAATTTTGGTAATTACGCGGAAGCACGTTGAACTCTTACTCCGACCCCGATTGGCTTTCGTCTACTGCAAGCCTCCTATTATTTCCTCTCCGTACTACAGGCTTAGCGATCCATTCATTGTTGGTTACATATTGTTCATTCTGCCTATTGTTTCCAACACCTCGCAACAACAGTTGGCGAATCTATTCGATCTGAGTAGTAAAGATATCAATCCATCGATTTTGAGCATCCAAATATGTCCTAGTAATTGGTACATGGCCCATGTTTGTGAATCAAATAAATAGAGATGGAAAAGCCAGCTTTGATACCACTTGACGCAGCGCAAAAATAAAAAGAATTTAAGCGAAATCCTTAAGAACACGAAATTTAGAATCCACCAAATTATGAAAAAAAAAAAAAGAGAAAAACATTTCTTTAATTGAAAGATGATAAAAAAAAAATGATGAATTAATCATTTATTTATAAGGGTTTCCATGAAAACATATTTAAAACAAACTAAAATTGTAACAAAAAGTTCAAAATAAACTAAATGACGAAAATAGCACTAGAATTTAAAGAGTAGTTTTTGAGTCCTAAATGAAGTAGGATTGCCCAAATCTATCGTATGTCACGTCATAGTCGTGAGTTCTACTCGGCTCGTTGTTTTGTTTTCAAAATGGTATTATGGACCCAAATTAGAACTCAAATGTCATACCTGTACTGTTGCCAATTTTCCTTTTCAATCTAATTCTTCTTCAATTCATTCAATCATTTGTTCTACATCATGTTCAACATAGGCTACCAAATATATATATACTTGGGCATTTTTTTTAGGAATGTAGTCAATAGGGGTTCTTAAAGCTTAAGGCATGTTAGGAGGAAATGTAACGTTTGCTACGGTTTTTTCCCTTTAGAAATCAATTACTATCATATTAATCTTAATTATTACTTATTAATTGTAAGTTGGAGTGAATACAAATTAGTGGATAGTTAACCTACCTACCTAGCTAATTAATCATGTTTTTTTATTGTGAAATTAATGGCTAGAACATTTGGGGTGAAGATCTTGGGCCTTTGAACAGCAAGGAGCTCGAATCACTCGAGAAGCAACTCGATAAGTCATTGAGAAAGATTAGGAGGGTATTTGGTGGAGATTAAAATTAGCTTTTTAGTAAATTGTGATAAAAATTTTTGAAACGTGTGGTTGAAAAGTTGTGAGACCTATAAAAGATGTGGTTAATATTGATTGTTTGACTTTGACTTGGATTAAAATCAGATTTTAATCCGGACCAAACAAGGGCTAGATCATGTCAGGTATGTTTTGTCATAACTATTTAAATTTTGGATGAACGGTGAACTAGAATGCGACAAGTACTAGATATTTCATAATTATATCAAATATGATTTATGGTGAGGATTTTCATATATAGAATATATATGTTGATATTCTCAATTTGTAGACTCAAGCAATGCTGGACACCCATGCAAATCTTTAAAGAAAGATATGCGAAGTTCTTGAACTTAGTAATAATCCAAATGGCTTAATGTTACATTATTGAATAATGTTATTTGTACAATGATTCTTGACAACTTTTGTTGACATTCCATCTATTGTCTAGATTTGTTTAGTTGATTTAAAAACAGTTTTAAAATAGATGGTGTAGATTTTGCTAACTCATTATTGTCAGCAAAAGTTGTCAAACATAGTTGTACATATAGCATGGTTCTATGTTATTTTCATTGTTAATTTGGTTTATATTTATGGATAGGAGCATGCACTTAATGAAGCAAACAAGAGTTTGAAACAACGGCTATTTATTTTTATATCCTCTAACTTTCACCTTCAGTTCACATTGCTTGCTCTTCATTGAATGAAACCATCAATTTGTCCATTAAAATAGCACTTGCCCTGCACATGATTCTTAGTTTGAGGATTATACTCATCCAATCCAATTCTTTCTATATATGTCATTGACTAGTGGTGTATCGTGCGATGCACGATAATTGTTATATTTTTGTAAGTTAGTTCTATATTTTATAAAATTTAAACATATAATGATGTAGACTTTGCATGAATGATTATAATTATACTTTACGTGATAAATGATAAAGAGAGTTTCTAGTCATAATGATACAATATTCATGATTTAGTTAAGCTCAAGAGAATGATTACATAATAAATAAAAAAAAAGTACGTCCAAGGAAAAGCACAATAAGAAACCCAATTTGAAGGAAAAACTATCAAATTCACATTGACTGGAAAAAAAAAAAAGTTATTGTTGTTCAAACATCTATTTCCTAGCATCCAATAAATAATAAATTACATGTTCAGATGCCATCGAAAAGCCAATACAAAAAAAATCATATTTTACATCGTAAAATACTCAACACTATATACTTCTTTGTTGCAAGTTGCAACGTACATGTAAGAATGATACAGAGTCCTTGAACATATGAAAGTGTTTTGATTGTGGCTATTGCCTCTCGAGGTTTCATAGCAAACTTTATCTCTAATACAATATGAATGAAAATTATATAATGTGAAACACTCTCACCTTTCTCAACATAGAATTATATCATCCATCATGTGGAAACTATGGACAAAAAAAAATATAGTTGAGATAGACTATGGAGAAATATTTACTAGCAGGAACTCATGAGTCAGTTGCATGAATGAGAAGTCAAATTGAGTCATCATAGAGATTGTCTGCCAATAAAGCGATCAAATTACTTTAAAGTGGTAGGAGTTGACGGTAGAAATCATAAAAAGAAAGAACTTTACCATACGAACAAATATATTACAAAGGATTACGGGACAATAACTAATCGATCCCCCTAAATTCGACAGTAATGCATCTTTATATTCAAAAGTAATTTGAGCAAGTTTTTTATGTAGAATTTTATGAAAAAATAATTAGAAATTAAAAAAAAAAACTTTTAAAGCTTTCTCAATCTTACACATTTTTTATTTTTATTTTTTGCCACATAAGAAAAAGGCAAAGAATTGATATGAAAGGCTTTTGATACCATGGGGAAGTTCATATAAAATGCCGCCATCATGATAAAATTTACGCAAAGAATTTTTT
>CAIGRL010308589.1:0-13401 GCA_903798325.1 Fraxinus xanthoxyloides
GTTTGAGTCACATTATTTTGAAAAAATGTATTCTAAAATAGTAAATTGAAAGAGAATGTGTGATTGAAAAAAAATGAAAAGTTATTGATGTGATAGAAAATATTATTTTATTGAATAATTGTAGATGAAAATGAGTAGAAAAATAAGAATAAAAATTTTAATGTGTATCAAACAGGGATTAAACAAAAAACAAAGCAATTAATTAAAAATAAATAAAGTAAAAATTATAGCAAGAGTCCGAATTTTTTTCAAAAATAACAAATAGATCGTCTTCTTCCTCAAGAACTCCACCCTAATCCATTCATGTAGTCTATTCACTTTTATTTTAGTCCATGTTCGAAAACCAATAAAATCATTTTTTATTTTTTTTATTTTTTTTTTGAGAAAATAAGTTTTGGAATGGTGATTTTTTGGGGAAAATATGGTTAAAAGTAGATTTTTTTTTTATTTATATGCAAAAAGTTTTATTGTAAAAATGTGTAGTTTAAAATGAGTTTCAGAGAAAGAATTTTGATATAAGGATTGTCAAAAAACGAGCTTAATATTTTCAAGTTACTTTCATCCAAGCAAGGTAATTATTTCAATTCCGTCCTTTTGACACTAAAAGTTTGTCCAAGTACCTTTCCTTTCAACGTTACCATACTCCAATAAGTAATTAAATTTGTGGGGGTCCAAAACGAACTACTTTTCCAAAAATTTAACCCCTTAGAATAATAATTTCTCAATAAAGTCACGATTTCCAACTCTTCTTGCCTAATTGAATGGCACACCATTCGAATATATTAGTTGATTTTGTATCTTTTTATTCTTTTTTCTTCTTGAAGGGACCCTGTGAGTAAATCAACTAATTCTCATGTGTTTCGAGTATATTACACAAAATAAGAAAGTTTTCGACGTTCTTGTCGAATGTCATACTATGAAGCGACTAACCATATAGTGATTGTTTAGTATATAGTATTTCAAATGCTTTGATTCATTTGAGCAATGTATATATCAAAATGATGCAGAGTAGCATTTCATTTTGCCGTTGCATTCTGCTGCAGATGCTATTATTATATGCAGATTATAGTGTTTGTTGTTTCATTGCCTTGCTTATGTGTATTTCGTAAGGAAAAGCGAGTAAGCATGAAAGAATAGACAAAATTGACAGGTAAAATAAATTTATAAACTCGATTCCGCTGGGATCGAACCCAGAATCTCTGGTTCCGTAGATCAGCACCTTATCCATTGGGCCACGGAGTCGATTCCTCGGGGTCCTATCAGGTTTGAACCTGTGACCTCTTTGATCTGCAGTCTACCACTGGGCTAACTTTAGGAAATCTTTCCATTCCACTGGACTTTTGTGATCTACTCCATCTTGACTAACAGTAGAATCTATGTACAGCAGATTCAAGTCTCAGTTTTCTGCAGAGTCCAATTTCCAGCTAGTAGAAGGGGAAAAATTGCACTATTTTACCATTTCCATTTTATCTTTTCCAATAGAAAAAATATAAGACCAAATATATCCATAAGGGAACACAAGGTAAATCATGCAAGATTCTTAAAACAAGTACTGTTTTATAATGAATGGTTTTGTCACACACATCTACACTTGCTTTTTTGTACATTTTTCCAATGTATTTGATCATTACTTAATTATGTTCAATTTGGCGAACTCTTCAAACATCTTTCTCTGTAATCAGGATTATTTTCGATGTCCAGATGAAGCCATAAGGACACCAACAGCCACAATAAACATCGACAACATCCCCACAAGGAGTACATAGGTTCTTCTCGATGATCTTCGATACTCACCAAACAGAAGTATACCCCAAAACGTGCTAACAAGTGGAAGTGCCTGCAGTTACAAATGAATAAAATTAAGTGCTCGTTTGGAATAGCTTAAGAGTTACAAAAAAGTTAAGGTTAAAGTCAACATTAACTTTAACCACGTATTTTGTTGGACTAAAAACTTTTATTGAAATTTGCTAAAACTTCTTTCAAAAGTTTTATCAAACAACCCTTAAGCATAGTTTATGAGGAAATTTAAAGAACCTAAAAGAGCACAAGTCTTATACTTGTGGAACACGGTTCTTGCAATGTTTATTCCTCTTTTGAACCTACTCAAATGCAGTTACCAAATAACTCATACCAAGAAAGGAGTAAAAGATACACTATGCCCCTTTTTAGTGAGACTTAAAAATTTGATAAGAATTGAAGTGAAAGTCAACAATTAATTTTAACCACTTCATGAACCCCACAATTTTTATTAACTTTCGAACCATCGGTTTTATCAAATTTTATCAAACCTAATAAAAATAAGACTTTTAGCCACACCAAACAAGGACCATATGAGTTTCAGTAGCAGCAAAAAGAACAAGTTTTAGACCTAAACGAGTTTCTTTGAATGCTTGACGCGCATCAATTATAAAATTCATTCATAGACAACCTTATGGCGAGGTTCTTTAATATGGTGTAGAATCAAAATTTGTGCATAATCGAACTAACCTGAACGGCATCTGCCGCAGCATATCCAGCAGCTTGACCTCCCATAAATTGTAGACCGTTCCCAAACCCGCACAAAAGTCCAGCCAAAAGAGCCCAACCTCGACCATTCCAGTCAGATAAGTAAGCCTTTATTGATGATTTGGGCAAGTTTAGAATGGGACGATACAGAAAACTGATATTTAGAATGATGGCGATTACAAAACATGATACTGAGAAATAAAAGAATGCAGTATAGACACTTAAGTGAGGAACGCCAGATTTTAATGTATGCCACTGATCATTAGTCGCCAAGTTGAACGCCGGTGAAAAGAGAGAAAAACAGAATCCAGCAAAGAAAGTTATGGCTAAGCCAATTAAACTTCCCTTCCCAAATACCTGCAAACACAGATATGGAAATTACAAAACTTTTAATAACTTTTCAATACAGAAGTGCCTGTTAGGTATGCAGTACTCGAGAGGAAGATACAGACATTCACTAACCTTAATTGCTCTTTTGTTCTCGAGTTCTATAAGAAAATGTGCTGTACCGAATTTTGCCTTCTCCTTAGTATCAAGTCCATTCTCCAAGTCTTCCTTTATACTGCTGTTAGCATTCTTTTCATTGGAGATAGGTGCATCCTTTATCCTGTTCAAGTTCATGTCAAAATTTTACAAATCAACCAGATCGATAAATAAACCTCAAAAAGAAGTAGTCGAGCTCTTCGTTCTATAGCATGACTATTACACTGAACTATCTTTGGAGAAACTAGTGAGTTTTGCTTTATTATCTGCAGCATTGGATGCATGCACGGCAGAACCAAAACAAACAGCAATCAGAAAGCATCCTACACCAGGAAATAGAATCTCGGCTCTGTTAATTTTGTTGTCCAAGAAGTAGTTTAAGGTTGTCCCTGTTACATGATAAGCAGCACGTAAAACTTCAATACTATCTAATCGTCCTACGAAACATGCCATCAATGTATAAGAAATAGTAATACCTATGACAACAGTTATGCTCGAAGTGATCACTTCGGTCACTGACAAACCAACAAATGCCCAAGCATATTGAGTCGCCAGATTTCCAAGGCTGAGGACGACTCCCCCAGCCATTGCAAACAAAACACTAGGCAAGTTATCCTGCAATAATTTGTCGAAAACACAATTAAAGTTGAACTTGTTAGGATTATAAATAGCTCAAGTTCACAAGAAAGCCAACCTGAGAGAGCTGATTTAGGAAATTTGGCTTTTGAATTGTACTATTTCCAATTTCACCAAATGTAAAAGCAATGATGACAGCAGCTAATAGATTTGTCATTGTATAATCAAGATAAGTATGCTGAGGAAGTCGACCACGCCTTTCCAGCAGCGTCAAAACTGCAGGCCATGTGCCTAAGAAAAATAAAGAAAGGAGCATACATCCTATTGCACCTCCTTTACTCTCCACCAGATACATCTTTAAATCACTCGACAAAATCCTATCAGATCGAAGAAATATCAAAAATGGTAGAAGATAAGTCGGTTAGAAATAAACAAATCAAACGGTATCGAGCCTTTAAAGAGTCGAAGTACAAAGCACAAGTAAACCTATCTTGATTAAACACTAACCAAGCTATTTTCTCAATAAATTTGGAGTCGTTCACGTAAGTCAAGTCCATTTTCGCTATTCCATTCGAAATGTTCGATTTCATTGAGCTTAATTATACTTATTCTCTGGACTCAAGATCCACAATTGAAATCGAAAACAGATACTGAAGCAGTAAATAAAAACTGCCCAGAAAACTATTTGTTCATGTCATCATAATAAAGAAAAAAGCAGAACATTTACCAAATCAAAAGCAACAAGGATCGATCCAAAACCTGCAATTTCACTCTACGGTTTAATTGGGAGAATGAGAACTTTTGACTTTTAATTTGCTTAAGTAATAGTAATTCTTGAAATAGAGTGCTGAGATTGGAATCTGTTTGTGGGATACTTAGAATCAAACGGATGAGATTCTCTTCCATGTATATTAATATAATCAATGCCGTTTTCAAAGCATCCTAAGTCAAGCACGTGGAAACCAAGAAAGTCAAATAATGCCGAAGGGACCCATATTTATAGGCAATGGTAATGATTTTCAATTTTTATAACTTATTTTCGCTATCTTTGACTAATGCGGGCTTTGTTTGATGGTCATTATTTGTCAGAGATAAAGTTTAATAGTTTTGAATGAATTTTTGAAAAAAAAAAACTTGAATTATGTGTAAAATATTTTATTGTAAGAATGTGTGATTGAACGTAAATATGTAGAAAAAATAATTTTTGAATAATCTATAATATATTAAATATCACATCAAGTGATAATAATTTTTTGGACGATTATATTCATACTATAATTTAATTATTTCAATAATATCTTAATTTTCGTTTTTTATTATATATTTAATTTACAAGCGGTAATAAATACTGTAATTAATTATCAATTAATTAACATTAACATTCATTTAATTAATATTAATTTCACATTCATTCATTTTCATGTTATTAATTATCAAAATACTAAAATTCAAATTTATTTAATTAATATTAATTAGAATTTCAAATTTAAGAATACAATTCATCATTTATGTTCATGTATGTTAATTGGAATCAAGTTTCACTTAATTGTAAATTAATTTATATTCATTTAATATAAATTATTTAACATTTATTGTCACGCATATATTCCTTGATATTAATTTTAAATTAATTAACATTCACATTAATTTGTGCATCGTATTTGTCATTCATCCTTATTTGTACATTTAATTGTAATTCTAATACTCGCACTCAAATTTGCATTTCACTATTTACATGCATGTATAATAATTAGCATTTATTTTTAAGAGTTTGTATTTCTCTTATATTTTATATCCAAAAGGGTAAATGAAGTGTCAAACATTATTTTCATGACACTTACAAAACATTTCAGAATAACATGCAACGCACGTTCACTCTGACTAGTGATTATCAAAGAGACTTGGGGTGTTAGAAAAATATAAACAAAATATCACATCGACCAAGACAAATGTCATTGGATATTTTTATAAGACATATGGATCAAAGAATACTTTCATGACCATTTAAGCAATTTTAATTAATTACTTTATTAACTAAGAGTGTGTTTGAACCACATTATTTTAGAAGAATGTATTCTGAAATGGTTGATTGATGGAGAATATGTGGTTGAAAAAGAAGGAAAAGTTATTAATGTAATGAAAAATATTATTTATTAAAGAATGCGTGGTAGAAAATAAGTAGAAGAATGAGAATAAAAATTTTAATGTATACCAAACAGGGGTTAAATACATTAAAAAGATTTAAGGGTCGATTTGAAGTTTTATACAAACTTTAGTGACCATATATATATTTTTAAATTATGAAGGTGAAGCCATGAAGAAGTGCCCCGATCGAATTCTCTTTCAATTCGGCCAAATCCTGTATCCATGAAGAGGTGCCCCAGTCTAAACGGGACTGGACCAAAGGCCCATTTTAAGAAATTGCATTCATAAAGATCCGTTTTGATACGCAATCTTAATTTGAAAATTCAGAATTTGAATTATCATAGTTTCATGACCTCACCAATTGAGATGAGAAATCTCACTTACAATTTTAAATAAATTGAATTCGCATTTAATTATGTGGAAATATGTGAAATATTATTAGTATTCTAAAATACTTATTGTTAGAATATCGATTTTTGGTCATCAAATATTCATGTATTAATAAAATAAAGGATCTGTTTTTCAAGATTATTGTGGATTAAGCATTTAACCCCTGTTTGGTACGTATTAAAATTATCATTTTCATTCTTCTACTCATTTTCAATCACACATTTTTCAATAAAATAATATTTTTCATCACATCAATAACTTTTCATTCTTTTTCCACCACACATTTTCTATCAATCTATTATTCAAGAATGCATTCTTTCAAAATAATGTGACTCAAACATACCTTTATGATTAAATTTTTTACTTGAAGAACTTTTTTAAAGAGCTATTACTAGGAAAATTGATGATGGTTTGACTGTACATTATTTTTTACACATTTTTCACATAGTAACATATCATTAGACAGTTTAAAAAATTAAACAATTTTTCCTCAAATGTTTTTTTAACATTACATCAAATGTCATGCTTGACGTACAATTGGAATGTACATCTAGTATTTTTGTAAAAAATACACCTGACATTGACCGGTATACCAAAACGGATTTGATTATTTGGGGTTGGTAGGTCGATGAGGCATGCATAATTGATTTTCTTTATGCTAAAACCTTAAGCCAATTGACTTAACTGGTTTCTCAAGAAAATTAAGTTAAAGTTTCGTTGTACGATATTTGACAAAACATGTAACTAAATTTTATCATATATTTTTCTCGTCTTTCATTCTGTCTAATTTAATATACAAACGTTCATATCTAAGAAAATGCTTTATTGGTCCGAATGGTTTGTTCACAAGTCACTATCTTTCCAACATCATGCAAAATTAGGCCTAAATGCCAGCCACAAGCATTCTCGACTTAGGCAAAACTACAAAATCACAACTATTAATATAAATTGAATAAAAAATTCTGATATCTATGTACATTAAGAAAGGAAAAAAAAGACGTTTAAACCTTTTTTGTTCTCGTATGCTATTTTGTGTTGTGTACCCAACGTGAGATTAGATCCTCGTGGACATCAAGCTTGAAACCAAAAGAATTAGAGTGGATATAATTAAGGTAGTGCTACGATTTAGTATCACACTAGCATCGTTGTCTAAGCCACTTCCGTTTGGTGTAAGATTGAAACCGGGAGGTACATTTGAGCTCGGAAATGGATTCGTGGGGGCACCGCTTGTGTTTGGATTTCCTCCGGGAGTAAGTGGGGTTGGGGTCGAGGTCGGGCTTGGTCCTATATTACTGCACAAATTAAGGAAAAACGGAATTAATTAAATAACCAAGTCTGTTTTATCAACAAATTTAAGATCCAATATATAAACCCGAGATTCACATACATTTGCACATCAACTTCATGGCAGCTCATTTAAGTAAAATTGTATTTTATTTTTTTTATGATTAAGGGCTGGACTTGGAACAAATAATTGTATTTAAATAGGGTCCACCATCCTTTTTCCATTCAGAAAATAATCTCAATTTTTTCACTTGAAGTTAACAAACTAATGGTAGTCCATTTCTTCCTGCCTCTCAAACTCATATTAATGATAGCAACTTATTTTTATAATTATGGAATCTAACATCAGCCAAACCTAATGGTAAATTCAAGAAGTTGTATGTGCTAGAAGCTTCCAATGCAACCAATTCGATTAGAAAAATTGTGAACTGGCTAAAAAACGACCAAAACCCCATTCAAAACCAATCCACTAGTTGAGTTCAACCCCGATTATCCTTTCGTTATTTCTTTTTTTAGGTTAATGTCCTGAAGGAGTTCAAAAATATTTTCATTTTTTATTCGGGGCCCATATGCTCCCCCTATTGCATCCTCCCTCCCCCAATTATTCAAAGAAAGTGTTCAAATCTCTCTTTGCCATGTAAGATTCAACTTCTAATGGCTAGTTCTTGCTATTATGAATTTTTCAAGGGATTAAGGGCACATTTGACAAAAAAATTGGTTTTTGTAAAAGAACTTATTGAGAAAGTTACTTTACACGAACTTTCTCTGAAAACTTCTCTAATAAGATCAAATACTTTTAAAATTATCAACATATGTTTAAAAACAACTTCTTAATATTAAAATCCACTTTTCACTTTTTAAAAATTCTGCCAAACGTGGCCTAAAGATTCTACACACCTGGGACTAGATGGATACACACATCCAGGAGCTGCAGCTGCAAACGATCAGAAAGAGAAGGGAAAAAATTGTTAGTAATTGACATACAAGGAAAATCCCTTCTAGTGCACAATTTATTACAAGCATAACGCACGACATTTTAACTTCTTTTTCTTCATTCAGATACTCACAAGGAACATTCTGAGTGACAGTGGCCGTGTTTGAGAAATTACAGCTCCCAACAATTTGGCCTTTCCTCTGGTAATAGCTATTTACTGCATAATTACAGTGGTCTTTTACCGTGTTTGGCTGATAGCAAGGTCCATTCTGAAGAATTGGAGTACAATCAGCACCAGCACCACAGGCATAGTCAATATTCTTCTGAAGAACAGGATCACTCAATCCATCGTTACATATACAATAAGAAGCATCTGGAAAATAATTGAAAAGCAAACAATTTGATTACTTTTGAAAAAAAAAAAAGTAATCGTTAAGCTCAACCAAACATGAAACGTCTTCTTAAGCCCCAGAAAACTAGGCTTTCTATGAAACTATGAATTAAATGGGACACCAAAAAAATTAGAAAAAGCAAGAACTTACCAGACCGAAGAGTCATGCCTAGAAAAATCAGAAGAAACACTGCAAAAACAACCATGATTATTTCAAGATCCTGAGGAAATTATAAGAAATTACTTTTTTAGGTGTTTAAGGTTCTCT
Source organism: Fraxinus xanthoxyloides (assembly GCA_903798325.1). Lineage (NCBI taxonomy): Eukaryota > Viridiplantae > Streptophyta > Magnoliopsida > Lamiales > Oleaceae > Fraxinus > Fraxinus xanthoxyloides. The sequence continues at coordinate 8,977 of CAIGRL010308589.1, forward strand.
GTGTCTCGGTAAGAGAGAGAGAGAGAGAGAGACGAAGGGTCATGAATGTGCAAGGATTTTACTGCATTTACGCGGGCATAGAGATTAAGATAAAGGATCGCATAATATCATATAATACTCTATCATTTACTAGTTTAAAATATAATCAATTTTTTCATTCAATTTTTTTTCCTTCAGATGATTATTTTATATAATTCTTTATATATCATTCGTTAGGTGCAAATAACATAATCTTGCATTATTTTTTTATGTGGAAATTGAGAAGTAGAAAGTCCAAGCTTTCGTCATGTATCATATATGGCACTACTGTATTATGTACGTGTCCACACGTGTGTGACAATCTTGAAATTAGGTGTTTGACAAATATTATTCCAATTCTTACTGACAATTATTTCTTTTTGAATAATATTTCTGATGGAAAAGGCTGAATGGCCTGGACCCATTTCCACCAGCCAATAGGGGGGCACCACATGGACCCCCAGCTCCATTTCCCATGGGGTATCAGCATCTGATGCTAGGGTACAACTCATGCCGTTGCAAAGTTCATCCATCTATAAAAAAAATTATGAATGCAATTTCTTAAAATTTAATTAATTTTTTTTATTTGGAAGAACATCAAGAATAACAAATGAAGCTATGTTTGATAACCATCATTTTGAGAAAATAAAATTTTAAATAGTGATTTTTTTAGAGAATATGAGATTTAAAAGTAGAATTTTTTTTTTTGATTCACATGTAAAATATCTTATTGTGTAAATGTGTAGTTAGAAATGAATATGAGAATTAAAGAGTTTTGAAATAATGGTTGTCAAATCGATGCAAAATTTGTTTGAAGTTTCTTTTTCCACCTACTGGAAATATTTTTGCTTTTCAATTTGGAAGTTGCTATATTTGCCTAAAAAAATTCGATAAGAAATCAAGTAAGACGCTAGCTTATATGTCTTTAAAGCAAATTCAATGAGATTCGACTGCCAACAAATCTCAACTCCTCTTCTATCCACGTGTATGTTATATACACAAATGAAAACAATTTTAGATCGCATGGATCGTAGTTTTGATGGGGTGCTACTATCATATGCACTCCTACGTTCAAATTTGATAGTGAAGAATATTGAGCATGGAATAAACACGATAAATAGGAGTTAATACCCTAAATAGTCACTGAACTTTGCCAAATATTCCCAGGAAGTCACCGAACTTAAAAAATACCCTAAATAGTCATTAAACTTTGCAAAAAATTCCTAAAGGGTCACCGAATTTCAAAACTTCTATAAATAGTCACTAAACTTTGTCAAAACTTCTCAGGAGGTCACCGAACTTTGCAAATTGGGACCCCATACATCAATGATTCAGTGACCCCCTATGAACATTCTGCAAAGTTGAGTAACTATTTAGGAAAATTTTGAAGTTCGGTGACCCTTTAGGAACTTTTTACAAAGTTCAGTGACTATTTAGGGTATTTTTGAAATTCGGTGACCTCCTTGAAACTTTTGGCAAAGTTCAATGACTATTAGGGTATTAACCCGAAGTTCAGTAGAAGTGAATTCCGTTTTCTGAATTACACAAAANATGATTCAGTGACCCCCTATGAACATTCTGCAAAGTTGAGTAACTATTTAGGAAAATTTTGAAGTTCGGTGACCCTTTAGGAACTTTTTACAAAGTTCAGTGACTATTTAGGGTATTTTTGAAATTCGGTGACCTCCTTGAAACTTTTGGCAAAGTTCAATGACTATTAGGGTATTAACCCGAAGTTCAGTAGAAGTGAATTCCGTTTTCTGAATTACACAAAACTAATAAAATAAAAAATGCATGGATTCATAAAAAAAAAATAAAAAAAATAAATAGAATCCCCAACCCACCATACACCCAATCCCAAAAAACTAATAAAAAAAAAATTAAAGGGCACAATGATGCAAGTCTTTATCCAGCCTATGTTTGGTAGATATTAAAATCAATTTTTTAGTAGATTTTGATATAAATTGATGAAATATGTGATTAAAAAGTTATAGAGTCTACAAAATGCATGGTTAAAATTAATTATTAATTTTTATTTAAATTAAAATCTATATTTTAATTTGTAATGCTTAATCATAAGCCAACTGATTTTTGTGCTAATGAATCATGATTGAGTAATGATAAATAAGTAGAATTAGACGTGACAACAAATGGTAGGCCCCAATATCCCTCTGTATATATGCTAAAGGAACTTTTTATAATTTTGCAACCTAGCCTCCAATATTTAGGTCATACGTTGACATGTAAAAGCAAAAATGTGTTACCATATCCACCTAAATGTATAGTAAATGTTTGTTACCAGGGCAATAAATTGAGAACCGTTATTTATGTGTCCTTTTCATTTTTCATTTTATTGTCATATTGTTTCCTTGTCAAAAAATAATCAAACGTGTTACACATCTGCCTACGATACAGGTCACGTGACGGCCAATTAAGCAAAATGTCACGTAAGGTTAACATTCCACTTCACATTGTCTCTTCCACGTGCCTCTTTTGAGGCAATTAGATCATGCCTTTAGATGCTTTGCATGGAATACTATTGCTATTCTAGACGATGCATCACCTTTTCGTTGCAATCTATATCCAAGGCGATGAATGCTACATGCCCTTTTCAACCTATAATCAGGCTAGAAAATCATATGCCTGTGAAGACTAGAGTAACATAATATTTAGTAGAATTATCTAGTTGGTGAAAAAAATATTGTTAGGTAAATAGTAATCTTTAAAATTATTAAATGGAAAAACTTAAGTGCAATTTAGAAATCATGATAAAATTTTAAGAACCATAATTTTAGTCTTAAAAATATTGCAAGGATGACTCTCGTAAGAAGAAAAGTGATTTTCAGTTATAAAAAGTGCAAAATTTAAGGACTAAATTGCAAAATAGTGAGAAACATATATTTCTAGATAATAATGTGACGAGTTAGGATTATTTAGAGATTAAAAACATAACTAGATTCTTAGGATGTTGATTCAAGAATCTTTTAATAAATTCGAGATTTGAATGGTTGATAATGTATTTCATACTAAATGTATATTTATTGGAGGAACAAGAATTATCCTATCAATATTGTACTCATTTTGAAACTCGTAATAAATAGAACATTATGGACTTGAGAAAAAATTAACTTGGATAAACCAAATTCAAGTTATAACTTATTAAAATAACCACTTGATGTGTAATATTAGTTTTTAAATTAAAACATATTATCATAACAATATTGGGTTCATTTGATAGCTCGTAATTAATCATTTATATTAAATTCAAGAAAAAATTAATTTGGATAAGATCGAACTAAGTTAGAATATACAAAACAATTGTAGTTAAAGTAATTTTTAAATCTATCTTTTAAAATTAGTAATTTAATTAGACTTCTACATGAATTGATCAAAATAAAAATCAATTCATTGGTGTAGGGTCGAACCCGCTTGCCCTTTCTCATTCATTGGTGAGTAATCTACAATCTGACGCCAATGAACCTCTATTTATTGAACTTCCATTCCTATTAAAGTATAAAATCTCCCACTCCATTCAGCAAGCAATTGAACCACTAAGTGAAGATAGATAATTGGTGTTCTCAAACTACCACCTTATTGTGTGAACACGAGCATTAAATCGCATGTCGTTTGAATACAAACATAATAATCAACATAAAAGTTTAAGTTACTCATTTTAGCAAGGTCGGTAATTTAAAATGAAACTCCAAACCTCAATAATCCCCAAAAAATTGGAAAATAATAAAAAAGATGAATAAATGTGGTATATAAATAAAAAGAAACACTTCTACACATATGATATCTAAACCTCGCACGAGCTCAAATCACACCTCAAACCATGACTTCATGAAGGTACTGTAAGTATTATACTCTAAGTCTAATCAATTTTGAACATAAACACTTTTAATATATAATTGATGTAATTTTATGGTAGATCTATTATTTAATTAATATTCAATTCAATTAAATAAATAAATTCGTAGATTCAAATTTTAGTGATTTACTGATTACAATAAGCTGTAATTGTAAGATATAAATTACATATGACCGAAACTTAAATCATCCGAGGTCGTAAGTAATAACGAGATACGGATAATGTTATTTCGGATAGACTATTATGTGTGACATTTCTTACTTGTGAAGTAGCTGATCTCACAAGTTAAAGTGTAGTGACACTCAAATGAACATGCTGATATTTTGTTATAGAACAAAACATTGAAGACTCGCATGGGAGATTCCAATGGATAATAATTTGAGTGTCAATGGTTGATCTCTAATGTTGAGGAGTGAAATTGGTCTTTTGACTTGAGATCATTACGGTACCTTATATAAGGACAATCATATTTCGATGATGTTGAATATTGCTCTGCTAATGGTCGTTAATATGGTATCGTTCGGGTATGTTAAGAA
>CAIGRL010308637.1:0-11107 GCA_903798325.1 Fraxinus xanthoxyloides
ACTTGCATTTCCTTTGTTATTCGTGAAAAAAAAAAAAAAGATGTGTATTTATTTCAGGGAGTTGATTATATGAGTTGAGGGGTTTTTATTTCAGGGAGCTAATTATTTGAGTTAAGGGGAGAATTTTAAAGTTTTGATTGATAGATGACTTAGTTAGGGGAGTCATTTGATATATTTGCTAGAATTTTATTATTGATATAAAATTCTATGGTTTATTTCTAAATTTATAATTAACATGATATTGCATGCTTCACTATTACACATGTTTTATTATATTGTATTATTTAACTCAGTTATATGATCTTGGTTTTGTTAGTTTCATCTTTCTTTTCATGTGGCATTGTGGTTTCCATGTGTTTCAAGAAACATGTTGACCAAGTATTAAGAAAGACTTGAGAAGTTTATTTTTTGGTAGTGTTGGACTTTTTCACTTTGAAATAAATATGTTTTATCTTGAAATGTCAAATGGAAAGATCCTAAAGTTTATTTTGTAATTGACAATTTTCTATGACAAAAAATCATAATTTATTAGATTTGTATTAGGATTTGATTATATTGTAATCAAAGTCAAAATAAGTTTAGAAAAGTCCAAACTATTGTAAAATTAGTTAGGGGTTGATAAAGTCCAAATAGAAGTCAATGAAATCCAAGAAGAACAAAATTCGAACTTGAAGAAGTTGAAATCGAGAGGGACGCTTGTTCACTAGCCTGACGTCTAGCCGGCACTCGAGTGGCACAAGCAAAATCCTTGTCGCTTGTCTGGTGCTCGAGCGGCAAGTGCATTGCTCGCCTTTCACTAGCCCAGCGCTCGAGTGGCGGTGTTACGGGGCAGAATCCTGTATGCTTTAAAATATTGATTTTCATCAATTTTAATCCAAAACACTTTTCCCTATAAATAGTTAACCACATGGACATTCTATAGTGTGTTAAATTGATATTTATTCCATAGAGAACAATTCTTTAGTGATCTCAAATATTTATCGATTCTAAGATATAACTGCCCTATATTACTTGATTCATAAATTCTTCCAAAATATATTTTGTTGATCAAGCCATATTGTTACACATTAAGCCAAATATCAAAACACATAAGATCTTTTGATCAAACACTGGAGGTAAACGATACCAGGATCAAGATCTGGTGTGAGGAGTACGCAGTCTAAAATGGCCAAATGATATACTAGGAATTGGGATCTGGTGTGAGGAGCATGTAGTCCAGCAGGATCAAGTTTGAATATAGGAAAAGAAAGTTAGAGGGGACTAAGGGATAGTTTGGTCCAAGACCATACTGTAAGTTGTTTCATTTATAGTGAATTATTGATTAGCAAAGTGCTTGAAATTTTTTATCCTTTGTGAAGGGTTTCCTCAATGATCAATTTGGTATTCTTTATATTACAAATTGTTGTAATTTGATATAGGATAAATTGATGTGATTGACTAACATCTAGAAATAATTAAAAAGTGTATCATTACTTTTAATTGCTATTTTTAATTTTGATGTGCTCATTTTAGGATCTAAACATTATCTAAATCGATTAATAATCTTGATTAGGTTACTTTTCAGACTTTTTTTCAATTTTTTGTAGAGAATTGTCTCTTGTCATGTTTTTATCATGGTCGAAAAAATGTTGTTTCTTTGATAATTTTTTTTCCCTTTAAATAGAATAAATGCTTTAAGTCCTTTCAAATTATTATATTTGATTATAATTAAATAATAAAGTCTATGTCACATTAAAGGTGACGATGAATAAATTTTGTTCTAGAGAAGTGATTATTGAACCGTAAGAAAAGTTGATGTTATATGTAATGGGAATGAATATAGTGTTCAAAAAAAAAATTAAAGTTATAACAGAGATAGATTTAGAGTGTGTTATACATATAAATATGGTGTGAATGTAAAGTGCTTAAGTGATTGAATTTAATAGTGATATATATATAGCGGCTCCGTAAAATTTAATCCTCAAATTCCAGCTTAAAGAGTGTATATATTATTGACATCCCATGTCTTTTCGGAAATTATGTGCACTTCACTCCATTTTATCATTTCTAAAAAGAAATATTGCAAACATTAATGGTTAATTTACAAAATACAATGTAATAATTTTTAATATTTGTCGATTTATGATATGCTAATTGTAAAAAAAAAGAATAAAAAAATTTATCTTATCATGATACCAAAAACATAATAAAGTTACCATTTGAATAAGATCCAATTTTTGAATTACCATTATTTTTCATTTTTCTAGTCAATTTTCTTATTATTTTTTTATTTTTCCTTTAACTAAAGAATTAATTTTGAAAATTATTATTGAGTACTTAATATTTTTCAAAATAATAATAATAATAATAATGAACTTTCTTCAAGTTAAAACACATATTCCTTGTCTAAATTGAGAGAGAGAGAGAGAGAGAGAGAGAGAGAGAGTAAAAAAACATGATATAATAACAAGTAAGTAAAAAGGTAAAGGTAAAATAAGAAAGTTATTCATTTTACGTAGAATGGAAGTTTTTTGGGATTCATATTTTTTATCAAAAATTAATAAAAAAAATTAATTTTTAGTTAAGCCCCTATTTGATGGTCATTATAAAGAGAAATTGAAAGAAAATGTGTGGTTAAAAGTAGGAAAATATTTTAAGTTTACCTGAAGAAAATTTTATTGCTTGAATATGTGATTGAAAATGAGTATAAAAATAAAGAATTTTGAAATAAAGATTGTCAAACGTGGACTAAATATCTTAACGGACAGAGCTAGGGTTCCTGGGATGGACATGTACCCCGAAGTATCTGCAAAATTTTTTTTTATTTTGAGAATAAAACACAATAAAGAAAAACAATTTACTTTACAAAACGTAAACTATTGTAGCTTAATGGTAAGTTTTCTATTCTTCTTCTAGGAGACAAGGCTTGAATCCTCTCGATCAAAAAGTTATTTTCATGTTGTTTTATATATATATATATATTTCACCCATGCTCCCCTTGAAAGTTAAATCCAGATCATTAGCCTAGTAAGGTTTCATTCTTACCATTTGAGTTAGGCCTTGATCTCCTTATTTTTCTTCTTTTCATTTGAGATTTTTTGTGTAATTAGTCCCTAGCTTTTAGGTGTTGTAAATTAGGTTGGTAAAATGATTTCTTTATAGTTTAGAAATAGAATACAATCTTACCACAAACGTTACAAACTTTACCTGTAATTGAAATAATGATTAATATTCGAAAAATTATTACAAACCTTTTTAAAACAAAAACCAACAGGAGGAATGAAATGCAAAAGTATCGAGGTAAGAGTTGAACTCTTTTCCCTTAAGACATATTTGCCTTGCATTGGTGCTGACGTAGAATTGTGACCGTCTCTCAAAATATAATTATTAACTTCTTGTGATGATAGCACTTTAAATCATAAGAACCGTCAAACTCGAAAACAGGATTTTCGCTCTACTATTTGATGATTTTTTTATGCAAAGAGACAATATTTTTTTGAGTGTTTTTATTAATTTTTATTTAACCAATTCCAACAATTCCCTACATTAATGGAAATTACCAGATATGCAAATGACAATACTAATATTAGTAGAGAGAAAATACATGCATAGGGAAAGTTAGCTCCTGAATGTGAGTCCATCTTAGTGAAATACTATCGAATTTACTTGGCTAATTACTAAACATGATTCTTGAACAATTGAGTCGTTGTTATAAACCAAAATAATAGTACTCATATAATATCTTTCCTAAACCGTTTCAGTTCTCATGGTTTTGCTCTGAACAACTTTCGATTTCATAAGTGTTTTTTTAAAGAATTTTAAGCCTCAAAATTCTTATTTGAAGTGTCCCCACTTCAAACTTACATTGGTTTCTTGGCTCTTCTAAGATATATGAATCATTAAAAATATAGTTCATCATGATATACTTTGCAACATAACATTCTATCTGAGGAATGTGTGCTTGTCTGAACCATTCACAATTTAGTTGTCCTATTACACTAAGCTCTTGGGATCTCAAGTCAACAATGTTAAGTTACTATTATGGTGATTCTAGTCAATAGGCTTTAAACCCAGTCATAGTGAAAGATGGTACACTTGATCTCTTGATAATCTTTTTGTCAAATAATCTGTTATGTTTTCCTTTGATTTAACATAGTTCATAGAGATTACACCATTCAAAATTAGTCGTCTAATGATATTATGTTTTCGACGAACATGTCGAGATTTTTCATTATGTATACTATTTTGTGCCCTTGCAATGCCGACTGACTATCACAATGTATGATAATAGCAAATACTGGCTTTCCCAACATGAAATATTCTCGAAAAAATTACGAATTCAATCTACTTCTTTACCAATTTCATCTAAAGTACTAAGCTCGTATTTCATCGTGAATCAAGCTATACACGTTTGTTTAGAGAAAAATTCCAAGAAACGACTCCGCCTTCAGAGGCAAAAACGTAACCACTTGTAGAATTTGAATCCTTGTGTCAAATATCAAATTTGTAGCACATCCTTCTAACAACACACGATATCTAGAATAATGTAATCCATAATTAATCGCCTGTCTTAAATATTTAAGTACCCTCGTTAGTGCATTCCAATAGTCATTTTCTGGATCACTTTTAAATCTACTTAACTTGTTGATTGTATATGTTATATCCAAATTTGTGTAATTTATAATATACATTAAATCTCATATGAAACGAGTATTCCAATTGAGATACGAGTTCATCAATATTTTTGGTGGAGTGTAGGCTTCGGTCTATTGGTGTTTTGACAAGATTAACATCGTGCACCTTAAATTTCTTAAGCACAACTTCAATATAATGAGATTGAAACAATGACATTCCTTCAAGTGTCTTAGAGATCTTAATCCCTAGTATGACACGTGCAACTCCCATATCTTTTATATCAAAATGTTTTATCAACATTCTCTTGGTCGTAATAGTAGCTTTCAAGTTATTCCCATAATTAACATATCATCAATATACAGACATACTATGACATATTCATTTGATGTGCTTTATGTAAACACATTTGTTTCATTCATTAATTTTGAAATTATTTGAAAAAATAGTATTGTCAAATTTCTCGTGCAATTGCTTAGGTGCTTGTTTTAATTCACACAAAATTTTAACAAGCTTGCATACCATTTTCTCTTTTCTGGGAGTCACAAACCTTTCAAGTTGTTCCACATATAATACTTCTTCCAATTCACCATTTAGAAATGACGTTTTTACATCCATTTGATGCATTTTGAGATTATATAATGCAACAATTGCAATCAATACTTGAATAGACATATTCTTTGTAACATGTGATTATGTAACAAGGAAGTCTTAACCTTTCCTTTCTATATATATCATTTGGCTACTAATCTAGTCTTATATTTATCAATATATCCATCGGATTTAAACTTCATTTTGAAGATCCATTTGCATCCTAGAACTTTATTTTCCCAGTAGAAGATCAACCACTTCTCAAATATGATTTTGCATGATGAACTCAATTTCATTGTTTACGTTTTTTTTTTCCCCAAAAATGAGCTCCAGGAGTGGACATTATCTTGATAAATTTCTTTGGATCATTTTCTAGCAAATATGTTAGAAAATTCGAGCCGAATGTCTTAAATATTTTTTTCCTTTTTAATGTGCATTGATTCTTCATCTTCTTAATGATTTTCATTTGTAGTATTATAGGTTCGTTTTGTGAACTTACTTCTTTTCTTTACAAGGAAAGATGTCTTCAAATACCCAACAAAAATGTAATCAGTTGTCATAGGTCCAATCCTAACCTATTTATGCTTAGGTATTTATCTTGGCTAAGTACTATCATACTTTTAAGTATTTGCAGGAAGGTTTTCGACCTTTCCATAACTCATAAGGTATTTTAACCTTGCTTTTGTGGGGTATCTTATTGAGACTGTGATTTGCAGAAAGTAATGTTTTCCCAGGTAAGCCTGAACTTATCTCCTTAATAGTTCGATTTTTTGCGTTCAGCAACACCGTTTGATTGATGTGAATAAGGTACTGTTATTAATAATACCAGATTCTAAACAAAATTTTTATGTGCAACATATTTTTCACCTCTATCACTACGAGTTATCTTTTTTCGTTTACCAAGTTGATTTTCAACTCCATTCTTGGTGTTTAAACGCTTCCAAAACTTCATCTTTCCTTCTCAACAAGTATACATAATAAGATCTTGTACAATCATCAATAAAAGTGATGAAATAATTTTTACCACCTTAAGTTTGCACAAATTTTATGTTACATATATTGTTGTGAATTAATTCTAAAGGTATAGTGTTCATTTCAACTGAATGAAATGATAGTTAGACATATATCTCACATTCATTGTTTGTATTAAAATTCGTAGTTGCTAGAAAACTTAAATTCATTAACTTACATACAGAATTAAAGTTTGCATGTCATAATCTATGATGCATAAATTAGAGAACTCAATAATAGAAATAGAAGAAAATATTTTATCTTTTGAATTAGTCAGTACAATAATGAGGATATTCATTTTTAAATAGTCCATCACTTACATGGGCTTTGCCTAGATACATGTTATTTTTATTAAGTGTAAACTTATCGGATACAAAGACTATTTTGAAGCCATTCTTTTTGATAAAGAACCTGAAACTAAGTTTTTGCGAATGTTCGGCACATGAAGTATATTGTTAAGGTTGAGTTTATTACTTGATGTCATTTTCAACACCACTTTGCCTTGTTCTTCAACCTTTAAACTTGAAGAGTTTCTCACGAACAATTTATTACCATTTGTAGGAGTATAGAATCAGTACAGATGTGGCGAGTAGCATTCATGTCTACCCATCATTCTAAGGGATTTCTTATGTTGTTGCATTCTGAAACAACAGTCGATGAATTGATGTCTAATATTCCATCAGATAATGCATCAAATTCGGTGACATTTGTTTGGGCTTGCTTCTCTAGTTTGCAACAGATATTTAGAATTTCCACGGTTGTAGCAATTGCCCTTGAACTTCTTTACACTCATTGTTTCCTTGCTTGAAGGATTCTCGGGAATACTTTCTCTATTTGTTCTTGTTATTCATTTCCACCACATTAGCTTTTACTTGTGGTATTTGTCTTCCAATCCACTTGTCCAACTTTATTTTGTCTTCTTCAATTCTCAATAGGACTATGAGCTCTTCAATGTTCATCTCCTTATGCTTGTACTTGAGATGATTATTGAATTCCTTCCTCATGGGTGGAAGTTTCTCGATAATTGCAGTCATATGAAAGGTTTCACTTAGAGACATGTTCTCGCGTGAATGCCATGGAGAAGAAGAATCGATGACTAATTATGATTTTAGAATCTACTATCTCGCAATCTAAGATTTTCCAACGATGAACTTTTTAGTTCCGCGTGTCTTTAGTCTTGTATTTTTTCTCCAAAGAATTCCATGATTCCTTAGCATATTTCATGGAACAATACACAGTATATAGTGTGTTGTCTAGACCGTGCAATATATAATTCTTAAAGAAAACTCTGAATGTTTCCAAGCATCCAACACCGATCAAGGAAGCACTATTGTTTTCCCTTCTTTACGGTGGGAGCATCTTCATTTTGAAGTTTCGTTCAATTGAAGGTTGTAAGATAAAATAATATCTTTTGTTACTATCTTTTAAAGTTAAGTCCACTAAAATTTTCGATTTATTCCATGTGGGATGGAAGTTAGATGAACAATAGGGGAACCAAAATCGAAGGAGCAACAACCCAAGTAACCAGATGAACAACAAGTAGAGTAACATCAGTTGAATTATTAATGGTAGTCATTTCTTTTTAAACAAAAAGAAGATAAACCAATTCAAGTTCAAAATTTCAAGAAGGTAAATAGAAGTTAAACTGAAAACGGATCTCAATTTAACCGAGTGAAATAGAAAGAAATAAGAAATCACTTAAAAATAGTCTTAATATTGTTGTAAATTAGGTTGATAAAGTGATTTCTTTATTGTTTAGAAATTAAATACAATCTTACCACACACCTTACCAATTTTACCCGTAGTTGAAATAAGGATCAAAATTCGAAAAATGACTACAAACCTTTTTAAACAAAAACCAACCAGAAGAATGAAATGCAAAAGAATCGAGACGAGAGTTGAAAGTCCCTCGAGCTTCCACGTCAAGCGGCTATGTTATATAGGAAAAATCAGTTTTTTATCTTCTATCTTTCGACAAAGATTTATCATTCTCTGGAATTGGTTTTAAGATTTTAATTATGCTTCAATCATCTATGTTAGCTATTTGATGTAATTGGCTATTCTATGAACAAAAAGAACTAGAATTGATATGTTGTAAAAAGTCAAGGAGCAGTGTGCAATTAGTATAAGTTGTGATATTTTAGGTCTAGGGCTCGAAAATGGAAAAGAAGGAAAAAAGGGCACAAAATCTCGCTAGATTGTCGCTAAGGCTTGGCTCAAGCATCAAAAAAAGAAACTCCATCGCTCGACTGTCGCCTCACCATCGCTAAAGCAACAATCTGTCACTCGAATATAGCTAGCCCTTCGCTTGAGCGATAGTGATGTCTGGAAATTTTTTAATTCGTTTTTTAAAAGCTTTTTGTCTGACCCATTCATTCCCTAACCTACATATAAATACAGGAATGCCACAGAACGTGATTTCTAAGGTTCATTATTCATATTCTTTTCATTCTCTGAAGATTTCAACCTTCATCCTTCAAAGTAAATTGTTCTTGGCGGTAAGAAAAACATCAGATCTTAAAACCAAATATCAAACTACTATTTCTTCCATATCTATCAGAGTTCCTAAAGATCAAGGGAAGGTGACTGGAGTTCAAGTCGTTGAAGAATTCGATGTTCTTCATGAATCCACATGAGATAGATGATTCCACAAAGCTAGGAGTTGCAGCAGGAGAGCGCAATCCAGGAGAGCTTTGGAAATTGTAGTTGGGAGTTGGTGTAGGAGCATAGAATCCTGGAGAGCTGCTACCATTGCAGTCAGGAGATCAGATAGTACGTGTCTTCGTCTAGTCTGGCCGACTATAAGTTTATATCGCTTATAATGGATTATTGATTGGCAACGTGTCTGGAGTTTTGACCCAGTTGAGGTTTCTCCGTAATCATACCGTGTATTATTTACGGTTTTCTTTACTATTTTAATATTATGCGGTATTCAAACATAGGATAATTGAACTGTTTGCTTAACCGTCTAGAGATAATTAATTGGTGACATGCTGCTAGGTAATTACTATTAATAAATTCAGCATTTATACCTATTCATCCCCTAGGTGTAGTTTGGGTTAAACTACGTAATTTTCAATTGGTATCAGAGCGCAAATTTCATTTCCTGACCCTTTATTATTCTAGATGAGTCAGTCATTGTTCGTGCCTCTATTTTTCGACGGAAGAAATTATGCTTATTGAAAAGTTCGAATGAGAGCTTTCCTTAACGTTTTGGACAAACGTATTTGGATTTGCATTCAAACTTGGTGGACTCCACCTTCAACTACTGTTGCTAGTGTAGTTACACCTACTGATATTTCACTCTGGTCTAAAGATGATTTAGCTGAGTGTAACTAGACCAGTAAGTGCATTCATACCCTGTTCATGGTTGTATCTGCTGAGCAGTTTAGGAGAGTTTCGATGTGTGATACTGCTAAAAAAGTTTGGGACATTTTAAAAACCACACACGAGGGAACTAAAATTGTGAAAAGTTCTAAACTGTAGATATTGACCTCTAGGTTTGAAGGAATTAAAATGACAGAAGATGAATTGTTTGATAGTTTTTATGCTAAGCTTAATGATATAGTCAATTCGAATTTCAACCTAGGTGAAAATATTATCGAGTCCAAGATCGTTAGAAAAGTCCTTAGATCCCTACATGAAAGGTTTATGCCTAAAGTCACCGTAATTCAAGAAAGTAAGGACTTAGATGCTATAAAAATTGAAAAACTCGTTGGATCCCTTCAATCCTATGAACTTATTGTTTCTCAACCTGAAAAGATTAAATCCATAGTCATGTATACTGTTAGAGAAGAAGATAGTAAGTCTATTGATGCTGAAATGCTTAGGGACGACAAAATAGCTTATTTCGTTAAAAAAAAATCAAAAGGTGATGAGGAATAGAAGAAAGCCTCAAGAATGAAAAAAATGAAGTCCCTAATAAGTTCTCAAAAGATAGACGTGAGAAGAATAACTCTAGGACTCCCATTAAGAAAAATCAATATGTTCAATGTCATGAGTGTTGGGGTTGCGGCCACTACAGGAATGAATGTCATAATCTAAAAAAGAGTTCTAATAAAGAAAGACGTAAGACATTAGCAGTGACCATTAGTGATGATGAATCAGATTCAAATGCTCATAGTGAGACATCTGACAGTGAGATGAACAAAATTTCATGGCCTTCACATCAATGGCTACAATTGAATCTGATAAGGAAATTGATAGGTTTGAAAGTGATGAACATAGTGAAAAATCCGAGGAAGAGTCTGAGGATGAACCTGATATTCACAAATCTTATCATGAACTATTTCAGGAGAGTTTTAAGATTAAAAAGGTCAATAAAGCTATACTGAAAAAGGTTAATGAACTTGAAAGAGAGAAAGAAAACCTAAGTGGGTTGAAGCTTATTAATGAAAACTTAGAAGCAAAAGTTGAATCCTTAACAAGTGATCTTGAAAAATCTAACACTTAACTCTAATTATTCATGAGTGGTTCATAGAATCTTGATAATATGTTGGGGATGAACAAGTCTGCTGCAAATAGGCATGGTTTGGGTTACGTTCATAATGATAATACTACTACTAGTACACCCAAGACCACATTCATCCCGACCACAAACGAAGCTCAGAAAATTGTTTATCCTGAACTAAAGGTTAAACATAGTTTATGATCGAGGCCTATTAGACAACGTAGGGTTAATCGTCCTACATATCGGCAACAACCTTTGAACAGGTTTGAACCTATTTTCATTCCCACTTGTCACCATTGTGGTGTATTGGGACATACAAGACCTATGTGTCGTAAACTCGTGACTAGAAGTTAAAGTCATGATTTCTCTAGCAAGGTTGACTTCCTCACCAATCAATTTAGCCACTTAACTGAGATGATTACTCGGTTAACTAAAATCACTTCT
>CAIGRL010308649.1:0-14280 GCA_903798325.1 Fraxinus xanthoxyloides
TACATTTACATATATATTGAATAACTTTTAATATTATTTAATCAAATTTTAATAAACGATTAGACTATTACGATCGTTGATTGTCGACGGTAAATGATCATGGTCAAAGACTCCACTCTAACTGAACTGAAATACTAGATTCGCCCCTGCTAACAATAAATATGATTTGCATAAAAGTACATCTAGAGTGAGTCTCATTCGTCATTTATGAATCGCGGTCTCACACTAGTCCATTCAACTGCCCATAATCTCATTGATCACAGTGCATATTTCACTGTCAATTATTGAACATTTTACTCCTACAACATTTAGTATTAACTATTAACGATTGGACATTTAAAGCCTGTTTGAGGCTTATTTTTTTCCCTTAAAAATACATTTTGAAATAATAGATCGAGAAAATAAGGAAAAAAAATTGGAATTTGAGTGTAATATTATTTTAGTGGAAAAATGTGTGATTGAAAAGAAAAGAGAGAAAATTTGTATTTTAGAAATAATTGAGATCAAACAAAGGCTTAGCCTAGTTTGGACTCCATTTTTTTTTTTAAATATATTTTTCCATTTTTCTTTTCAATTACACATTTTTTAATAAAATAATATTATATGTAAATTGACAATTTTTCCTCATTTTTCAACTATACATTTTAAAAAGGATATTATTCCAAAATACATTTTTAATAAAAAATGAGGCTCAAACAAGGGTATAGTGATATAACAAAAATGAAACGTATAAATATTTATTAGGGATAATTGCAGTAAAAGTCCCAAACTTTTGAAATATTAGCAGACTTTTTCCAAACTTTTGATTTGTTGCAGCCGCCACCCTTAACCTTTTCAAATGTTGCAGATGAGACCATTTTGGATGATTTCCATCCATAATTTCGTCAGTTGACAAAAAATTTAACTTTGACCATATTTTTAATATTTTAAGAATGGGCAAAATAGTAACTTTCCATTTATCACATTAAATAATTAAATAAGAAATAAACAAAAAAAAAAAAAACACTCACCCACAAATGTTTCTTCCTCTACCTCCAACCACGATTGTCTTCTTCCTATACTATATGATTAAAGTTTCAAGCAAATGCAGAAATAATGATACTAAGTTTTGTTCTTGAGAGACTTCTTTAGCTTCCTCAACTTATGCGTGTTCATCTTCCTCTCCTTTTTCTTCTTCACACTATCAGTCCAGATAGTGCAAGAACTCCCAGCAACGATTTTGTCATATGGTTGAGATCGAATTGACTCGATTAAAGAAGAAACTGGGTGTAGAAAAAACCCAAAAGAAAAGCTCGGGTATAATTGTGAAGATATAGGAGGATCCAATCTTGGATCCGCTATTTTTCCTTTGACAATAAAGTGGGGTTTGATAAGCTAATAGAGTGGATCGAGTGAATTGGGTAAGCAAATATGGTAGCTGTAATGGATGATGGGGAATAAATTTTGTGGCATACAGATTCTGGATTCTCATGAATTTTTGGACGGTTGAAGAAACCATTTGGAACTAGTGGATATTTAATTTTACAAGTAGAGGAAGAAGACACTAGTGGATGGGTGGGTGTTTTTTTTTTCTTCTTCTTATTTAATTATTAATTTGATAAATGAAAACTACTCTTTTGTCCCTTCTTAAATTATTAAAAATGTGATTAAAATTAAATTTTTAGTCAACTGACAGAATAATGGACGGAAATCATCCAAAATGACCTTACTTACAACGTTTGAAAAAATTATGAGTGACGACTGCAACAAATTAAATATTTGAAAGAAGTATGCTAATGTTTAAAGTTTGAAATTTTTGCAATTATCCATTCATTTACTTTTTAATAATTAACATTTTAATAAGCCAATACATTTAAAGTTTGAACTTTATGAAAACATAGTGATCATGATGCACATTTA
Organism: Fraxinus xanthoxyloides; assembly: GCA_903798325.1. Lineage (NCBI taxonomy): Eukaryota > Viridiplantae > Streptophyta > Magnoliopsida > Lamiales > Oleaceae > Fraxinus > Fraxinus xanthoxyloides. The sequence continues at coordinate 1,900 of CAIGRL010308649.1, forward strand.
ACCATAACTTCTATAAAAACAACATTTTTCCCGCTGCATATAGTCTACTATTAAAAAATATGGCATTTATTTTTGCTACATATTCGGCTAAATTAACTTATCCCATGTTTGAACTCCATTCTAATGTGATTATGAAAGAAAATATACTTTAGAGTAATAATTTTTTGAAAAATGTAAAGTTAAAATAAGGAAGATTTTCATTTTTGATATGATATCTGAGAAAGCAAATAAAACTTTCAAGATCCTCAACATACTTTTGAATTCGTTTAATTGATTTCATAAACAATTATGCTGCATGAACGTCTTATTTGACATCACTTTTTAAATTCTCATACAATATCAACAAAGATGTACACTATTAAATGTACGTTTAGAATAAGTCTTTTATAAAAGTATTTTTGATTAAAAGAGCTTTAGAAAAAAAGAAGAAAGAATTATTCATAATGTACATAATTTATGTACATAACAAATTATATAATGTGATGCAACAATCATTCGACAATTGATGTGAAAGTGTGAAATTTAAATTAAAAATTGAATATGTGCCACATCAAATTATGTGAATTATTATGTAAAATTTTACATCTGACAAGGTAAATGTAACTACTTCTTAGAAAAAGTTTAAAAAATAAAAAGCTCTTTTAATAATTATTTTCCAAATAAAAAATTAAATAACTTCCTCGTATATCTCATCTACAGGCAGTAAAAGAAAAGGCAAAAATCATACATAATGAACCAAAATAACCAATCATGCCAAAATATAATAGAGTCAAGTAAAACAAGTTTTATTCATCATAACACGATTCCTCAACATCGATCAACACACACTTTTAACACTCAAAACTCTCTCTCTAATAACACACAGATAAGACAAAACATAACATTCCAATTTATAAGCACATAGAGAAAACGCATACATCACTTCAAAATAATTTCTTGGTATTTGAAGTTTTAACCAGAAATCTCAATGGCTTTAACACCAGGCTTCTTCACCTCCTCTTTGGGGACAGTTACAGTTAACACGCCGTTCTCCATGCTGGCCTTAACTTGCTCCATTTTAGCATTCTCCGGCAGCCTGAACCGGCGAAGGAATCTGCCGGAACTCCTCTCCATTCGGTGCCATGTATCATTCTTCTCCTCTTTCTCCCTGTTTCTCTCTCCACTAATCTGCAGTATATTACCTTCCTCGACTTCAACCTTTACTTCCTCTTTCTTAAGCCCCGGTAGATCCGCCTTGAACACGTGGCTTTCCGGTGTCTCCTTCCAGTCAATCCGCGAGGCAGCAAACTGAGATGTCTCGTTGGAAAGGTCGGAACGAATTTGAGTGGAGAGGGCAGAACTGAAGGGCCAGTCTTGAAACGGGTCGAGAGAAAATGGATCCCAGATGTCGCTTCGTCGGCCGAAAACACTTGGAATTAGCGACATTTTTTCTGAAAATGGAGAATTTAGTTGTAAATTGTAGAGTGATCAAACTGTCAGAAAGTAAGAAGATTGCTCGCTGGATTTCGTCCTGCTGGGGAACATCGGAAATGGGAGAATTTATATGAGAGCATAGGGTTGAAAGTGCAAGTTACATGAAGAATTTGGAGAGTTCCAGAGCATTCTTGAAGAAATATATATCTTCGAAATCTTTTCCTGAATAAGATATTCTAGAGTAGCCTAGAAATGTCTAATGTTACCAATTCTAGGTGGACACGTGTCTCTTAACTTTTCTTCCTTCTCTTTACTTCTCTCTTTAGGTTTTAGTGCTTGCCTCAGATTTTACTTGTTTTCTGCCCATTTGAAATGGTTAGCGAGATTCAACTGCACTGTAATTTTTTATTGCACAAGTGTAACTATAAAACAGTAAGAATTCGTCTAAAAATTAGACAAGGGTAACTATCAGAGAGGGGCTTAATTTTTTTTTTCTTCGTCACAAATTTGGGAAGAATTGTGGACAATTTTTTCACTTATGGGTGTGTTTGATGAGTATTATTAAGAAAAAAATGTATTTTAAATAATTATATGATGAAAAATATGTGATTAACAAATAAAGAAAAATTATTAACATATTGAAAAATATTATTTTATTGAAGAATGTATTGTTAAAAACGAATTTTGAAAGAGTGTAATCTGAAATAATGTGTGTCAAAAGTGACTATATATACAGCAATTATCATTTGATCATCAAGAGTTTTAAGAATAAAAGATTTGTTCAATTAGTTAAAATGAGTCACTCAAGGTCACTATAACATACAACTGAAGGATAAGTAATGTGAATTCCATAGGCGACAATCTAGAATTGCTACATGGGTATTATGCATTTATAGTTTATGCTTTTAGGTGTAACTAATTCTGTCACGGATCTAATAATAGAGTTTTTCATCAATATCTATATCAGATTATTGTTACATTTATAAATTATATAGCATCGACTATTTATTGAATTGAGTTTATTAAACTAATCAATTAAATTGGGCTTGGTCCATTAATCACCTGACTCATTTACGTTTTCCTATATATATATGTGAATTTCATTCAATAAGGTATGATTTCTATCCCTATCCGAATTCTCTCTCCCTCTTTTGCACTCTCTTTTCCTCTTGTTCTATCGTTGATTTGATCGTCAAAGTGCAAACGGTCATTGTACATTTTTCTTGACCGGTGACCTTTGCCTTCTAACGGGGTGTTTCAGTGTGTGTGTGATGTCTACGTAGAGGGGAAGTGGAAATGATTCTGTTGGCACATTTTTTGTAGTTAACAAATTGATGCAATTTGTGGAAAATGATACGTTAATCATGCTATACTACGATCAAAAAGTCAGAAAAATATGGTTTTCAGGGCAATTATCTACTAAAAAATAGCAAATACTGCAACATGTAAGGAGTCGGCCAAAAAAGTCAAAACGAGTCGGCCACAGCAAACAAAGAAAATGGAGCTGCTGAAAAAACGATTTTTAGAAGCCATCTTTTTCAATGTTTCGGTAACCAAAGAAGAAGACAATCCAAATCCAAGCTTATGGAAAAGAGGACAAGAGAAAATTTATTGGTTGCTAGAAACGATTTATGAAAGAATAGATCTTCATGACCAGTTTAAAGAAGCAGGTTCATTTATTACCATGGGTCTGCCAAAAATTTCAGCATTAGTTCTATCCAAATGAAGAAGTGATTGTAACTCCCTGCTTCATCTTTCTTTGATGGTATCATCTTGACCACATCGTGGCTTCAATTCCTTGGTTGGACACAAATATGATTAGCCACATGAAACCTAGAAGGAAAGTCGTGCATATGTTCTCCAAGTATGAGACTGAGATTTGTCATTCTAAGGATGGATTTTGTGCTCTATTGGACACCATTAAACTAGGCGCTGCATCTATGAAAAATTCCGATGATCACAGTTAAGGCAACCGCCGGTATCACAGTGGACCACACTACATGGGTCTTGCTTTTGTCCACCTGATAAACATTAAGTGTTGATGGAGATTGGACTGTGATGGTGGCATGTATGAACCAAGACACCCGTCATTCAGCTTTTCAAAGTTGTATTGTTTGGCAGAAAAAATAGAAGTTTACAGTTTAATTGGTACTTTTGTTGACTTCTTGTGAATTAATTTCATCCAAGGTTAAAAGTTGAAACCGGTATAGGTTAGTTTGGGCTTCATTATAATTGGTCCTAGATTTAATGTTCTTTGGTCCTTTTTGGCACTTGCATGGATAATTATTGAGCCACTGAAATTTATTCCCATTTCTACATTTGTGAATTATTGTTGGGCCTACCAATTCATTTAGTTTCTCAAAGGGAAATTATATAAAATCAGGTTCAAAGTTTAGTTATTCAAAAATCAAGTATTTTATTTTATATATAAAACCCTAAATTTATCCAACCCCTAAAATAACCAATTTATCTCAACTCTCTCACCATTTCTCTCCACCGCCCGCCACCTCCGCCGCCCGCCACCTCCACCTACTTCTCCTCCCCTCTCCCTCTTCCTCCCTTCTCCCTCCCTCCTTCACCTACCCCTCTCTCCCTCGCATCTCTCAGTCGACAGCAACGTTGCGACGCTACAGTTCGCGGCAGCGTCGTGACACTGTCACCATTCTACAAGCACCGAAGCTTTGAAACATATGGTCCGACTTCAGATCTGGCGATGGTGGTTTTTAGGTATGTCGGTGTGATGTTGTGGTGTGATACTATTGGTGGTTGTGGTTTGGTGAAGGAGTTGATGATATTGGATTTGATGCGGTGATGGTGACAACGTCAACGATGATGCTTTGTGGTGGCGCTTCTGCGTTTGAAGGGGTAGCCCATTAGATGGTTTTGTTCTTAGTTTTGCAAATATGGTTGTAGCGGCGGATGTGGAGGTGGCGGCGGCGGTGACTGAGATGTGGTCACGGTGATGGTGGTCGTGGTATGTGACCAAGTATTTAATTATGATCTAACAATTTGACAATATGTAATTGAAAATAATCTGTGATCTGTGATCAAGTATTTAACTGTGACCTAACAATTTGACAATATGTGACTGAAAATTAATCTATGGTCAACAAATTTGAAAATATGTGATCAATGAAATTAATTGTGACCTATATTTTTTTGAATTTGTGACCTCAAAATTATCAGTGACTAATTAATTTAATAACATGTGACCAATAGATAAATTGTGGCCTATAATTATGTACATGTGACCATTAGCTGTATAATTATGACTTAATTAATAAATATTTTTAATTATTTACCTAATATCTGAGTTTTGAATTGTTAAATTATCTATCTGACTTTTGAATTAGTGTAAACCATACACCTGAAATATGAATTTTTTCCTTTCTCGAATGGGCTCCATTGAATATTTTTCTTAGGCCGGTTCATCTCATTTTATTTCTAGGATTGAGTTTCATTGGTTCAATCTTATGTTTATTCTACTGTGGCCATAATTTCACTTAGGAGATTGCTCAAAAACAGCAAGAATTGATTAAGCCACCAGTCTTGTCTGAAATGATAAAAATTCCATCATCATCATTTGTGCAAATTACATACTTAAGGAATGAATATCAACTCTTATCTCTATCATTTCCCTCCATCAAGTTTTAGTCAATGGACTTATTATGCTTCCCTAAATTCCATTTTTCATCCTACTGAAAAATATCCTTGCATAGATCAATTATTATAAGGTTGGACAAATGTCATATGGTTCATATTTCAATGGGCTATTTGGGGTAAATTATTGTGAATAACATGAAAAAATGGTTCAAGATCTTCAAGGTATCTATGTTGACTACACTTTATTTGATGCATATAATTGAACTACATGTTGTGTTAAATGTTTTGCTCCATAAGCCCAAATTATCAAGCACGTGCCTTTAGAATTTTTTTTATCATCATTATATGGCATCTGGAGAAAAATTGAGTTTTGATTGTAGATAAACAAGAACTCAATCAAAGTAATATGAACGCAACACATGGATTCACTTTCAGACTCTCAAATTCCATTTGAAGAGACTATTGGCTAGTTTGGTTTCCACTTGCCATTGGAATTTAAATATCATGAAAGGCTAATGTTGTAGCAAGATTTAATGCCATAGCAGGATTTCTGTGAAACTAAATTCTTTTACTACTTGTTAGCTTTAAACAATTATGACACTTGATTTATGTGAATGTTCAAATAATTTTCCACCATTTATAAGATTAGAATAGGGAACTATGTAAATGTTCTACAACATCACTTTTTATGTATTTGTTGCTATAAAAAATTGTCACTCGGAGGGAGATAATTTGCAATGCTGTAACAATGCATGCCAAATATTTGTAAAAGTTCAAGGCTTGGATCTCTCATATTAAAAGGCACTTTTGATCGTCATCTCTATTATTCAAGGCAAGTTCGAAGACCTCGCATATTTGAGGTGAGCTCTAGCTCATGGTTTTCTTATTTATTGAAGGTGAGCTCTAGCTCGTGGATTTCTTATTATCAGAGACAACATTTTGGAGTCATTGTTCCTTGAATAAAGGAAAATGCAGTATCTTGGAGTCCTTATTCCTTGAATAAAGGAAGTTGCATCATCTTAGAGTCCTCGTTCCTTGAATAAAGGAAGAGGCGGTATTTTTTGGAGTCCTCATTCCTTGAATAAAGGAAAAGATGGCAGCTTGGAGTCCCCGTTTCTTGAATAAAGGAAGAGACGATATTTCTTGGAGTCCACATTCCTTGAATAAAGGAAGAGGCGACATCTTGGAGTCCTCGTTCCTTGAATAGAGGAAGAGGTGGTATTTCTTGGAATCCTCATTCTTTGAATAAAGGAAGATGTGGCATCTTGGCGTCTTCATTTATTGAATAAGGAAGATGCGGCATCTTGGAGTCCTCATTCATTGAATAAAGGAAAAGACAATATTTTAGAATCCTTGTTCCTTGAAAAATGAGGAGGCAAATTGTCGATGCTTATTTGTGGCCTTGTGAGATGTTTATTCCTATCCTCTCACTATAATCGAACTAAGTGGTAAGACCTCGTCTATCAGAGGCCGCTTATAAGACTCCGATAATTTAGAGCAATTCGCGGGATGTTTATTTCCCGCCTCGTCGATGATTATTTATGGCCTCGTGAGATGTTAATTCCCCGTCTCTCATTATTGATGAGCCAAGTTATATGGCCTCTTCTACTCAAGTCTAACATATAAGCTATTCAAAGCTCAAGACGAGCCATTCTTAGCGCTGCGAGATGCCTCACCTTACGAGATGTTGCATTATAGTTGCATTTATCTTCGAAGAGCTCATCATGTTTCAGCATCGAGTGTATTACAACTGCCTATCTTTCAGAGCTTTTTTTTGCTTCAGCTATGTTACATCTACTAATCTTCAGCGAGTTTATATTATTTGCCACTTCGTAAGGAAAAAGGGTGGGTCCACCTTAAAACCTACGGAGATGAAGCCTTTCATGGCTGGATCAAACACCATAGAGGAAGTCCTTAACATAGATGCGCCACCCCCATATAAGGATGTCAGCTTATTATAGCTACTTATAGATTCAGAGTATCGCTTCTGCTACTTACAAATTCAGAGCTTCGCCTATGCTACTTACAGATTCAGAGCTTCACCTCTACTAATTACAGATTCAGAGCATCGCCTCTACTACTTACATATTGAGAGCATCGCCTCTGCTACTCACATTTAGTGCATCACCTCCGCATCATCTTATCATAGTTGCTTATATATTTAGTCTCGTCTCTACATCAGCTTCATCACATTGACTTGTATTCCAAGTCCGACCAGCATATTAATATTCGACTCAGATTTGGGGGACTATTGTGATACAAGTATCTTTTTATCATTACATTACTACTGCTAACATATGCATTATATTATTGGTTTCAAGTACGCATGCTACATCATTGGTAGCATGTCATGACATTATTTTCAATACTGTCAGTACGTATGTCACGTTATCTACATTATCAATATGTTGCTTCACTATAGCACTACTATTACACTGAGTTGTGCACATATGCAGGTCGTGATAGGCTCTCTGCATATTATATTTAGTAGAAATTTGATGCTATTGTTCACTTTATTGTCATGAGTAATTTGAGGGACAAATGAACTCCAAATTTATTTGGTATATGTGCAGTTGATATAATGTATTGTATTACAAGATTGGTTTAGTTTATATTACAGACAATTCGTAAAGTCCTCATATATTGGAGCTGCTCATATTTTAGGGCAATATGTAAGACCTCACCTACTTGACTACTTATATTTCGAAGTCCGACCCGCACATAAATGCACGACTCAGACTTGGGGGGACAATTGTTACAATTATAAATTACGTGGCATCAACTATTCATTGGATTAGGCTTTTTGAACCAATCAATTACATCTTAGGCTGTCCCATTAACCATCTGGCCCATTTACACTTTCCTATATATAGTGAGTCTACAATAAGGTATGATATCTAACCATATCCAAATTTCCTCTCCTTCTCTTGCACTCTCTTTTCCTCTCGTCCGGCCATTGACTTGACCGTTGAGTGCAAACGGTTTGCCAACATTTTTCTCCACTGGTGACCTTTGTCTTCTAACGGGGTGTTCCAGTGTGTGGGTGATGTCTACGTGGAGGGGCGGGAAGGATTCTGTTAGCGCATTTTTCGTGGTCAACAATTCTTATAGAATTCATTTGTGATATTTTGTACTCTTCAAGGATAATTAGCAGCAAGAGAACCACTTGAAATAGTTGGTAGGCCACACTACGGAGATAAAAGTTATATGCCAAATTCAAGAAATGTAAATTCGTGCGCTTGATCGAATAGATTTCATCAGACACGCTATATGTCTTATCAAGGAATTATAGTTGTTAATGTCTAAAATGGAAGCCGTGAATAAGTGTTCTAGACTCTCCAATGCTACCGATGTTCTCATTTTCTTAGGATTGACGGGTTATTACCGGTGATACATAGAAGGTTTCTTCAAGAAGATAACTAGATCGATGAGTCAATTGATCAAAAAGGACAATATGTTCTAGTTGTCATAAAAATGTGAACACAGCTTTCAAGAGTTAAATCAGAGGCTAATTATAGGACACAAGTCTTGACAATATCGACGATTTAAAAGGCTTTATACGTTTTCAATTATTGTGTAATGATCTAATTTCCAATTTTATATATCACAGAATAAAATTATTTGTACACATAAAAATAATTATCTTTCTCCCTGTTCGCAAAAATATACCTAAAAATATCAGAAATAAATGTATTGAATTCTATAAATAACTTATAAAATCAATTTATAGTAGCAAATAATGGAGTCGGAGGACTGCATGATAGTTCAAATTACCCTTTCGTAAATGATAAGCATTTTCCAGTGGGTTTATATCATTTTAACTCATGTTTGATTTAGTTAAGAAATTGAATTAAATTTTCAGTAAATGTCAACAATTAATTTTAATTAATTCTTTTATGGAATTCTTAACTTTTAAATTACTCATTCCATTTATTTTGATCAATATTTGGAAAATATTTAATTTTTTTATCTAAACCAAACAGGGGTTTAATGTACATAGATAAATATTGTAATTGTATGTTTCAATAATATGGCAGTTGTCTTCATTGCAGTTTTGGTAGTTGAAATTATGTTGTACGGTATAGCAATTACCCTATCATTTGGACCAACACATCATCAGGAGTAAAGATATGATGTTCAATTTTTGTTTTTCACCCAATTAATGATTGACACACCATTTTAAATTATAGTATCATCAATTTGGTGTGTTAGTGGCGAAGTTAACGATGGAAAATTTTAGATGATATGTTTCATTTTTAAGTAATGTGTTAATAATTAATTAGGTGGACAACAAAAATTGAGCATCATATCTCTACTCCATTATTTTGGATTGCTTCAAGCAAGAGAGATGGTTTTGGACTAGCAGAAATGTGAATTGAATGTGACGGGTAATTAGTACATAACGTCTCCACCTTTCATTGTTATTGTGGAAAGCGTCCATACCTTTCATTTTTTAGCATTTTCATCTTTATTTCCACATTTCATTGCGCAAAAGATCATTTTCACCTATTTTCTCAATTAAAAATTATGAAATGACGAATATATCATTTTCTTTAAATAAAATTAGAAAGAAAAAGAAAATAACTAATTGCAATCACAGTCCCAAATTTTTTTTAACAACCCAAATAAGTCACAAATGAATTATGAAAAAGGCAATTAGCACACAATGTCCCTACATTTCCCTATTATTGCAAAAAAGTCCATACCTTTCTTTTTTGACATTTTCACCCTTAATTACACATGTCTACAATAAATTATTAAAAAAATGCAAATGAGTCCTAATTAGATTTACTTAAAAATTTAAAAAATAATAAAAATTAAAAAGTGCAAATGAGTCTCAAATAAATTATTAAAAAATTAAAAATTAAAAATATTGTTTTATTTAAATATGAGGGTATAATAGTCATTTCACAACTTTTCATTGAGAAATTAGATGAAAATAGATAAAAATAATGGTTTGCGCAATTAAATGTTTAATGAAAGGTGAAAATGCAAAAAACAAAGTAAGGACTTTTTTGCAATAATAGAGAAAGGTTGGGACATTATGTGCTAATTACTCTTTTATTAATTTATTTGTAAATTATTTGTGCTTTTTAAAAAAAATTCAGACTGTGATTGCAATTATTATTATTTTTTTCTTTTTGTTTTATTTAAAGAAAATGGTATATTCGTTATTTCATACTTTTTAATTGAGGAAATAGATGAAAATAACATTTTGCGTAATCAAATGTGAAAATAAGGGTGAAATTGTCAAAAAAATGAAAGGTATGAAAGTTTTTCATTATAACAATGAAAGGTGGGGATGCTATGTGCTAATTACCCGAATGTGACTTTTCAAATGCAATGGATAAATAACAAAGAATTACGAATTATTAAGATTTAGATAATCGATCTTGTCTAAATATGATATTATGTGATTTAATTGTGCAAAGGATTTTGCATCAAAAGATGCAATCATTTTGTATAGACACCTACCTCATAATTTTATTTTGTATAGATGCAAATGGATAGAAATGATGGTCTCTAAAATGATGGTTTCCCTCCAAATCAATTCCAAAATATATGGTCTCTAAAATCCTTCTCTTAAATTTTCTCGAAATAATTTTTGAATTATTTTTGAATTTCAATATTCAATATCATAGTACGGTTAAACTTTGGTTCATATGACAAAAGTAATAATATCCTATAATAATTTTAAAATAAATATTGTATATTGGGAGACAGGCATTTAATTGATCATGTTAGCATCAATGTACGAATAGAATCTGTTTTAAAGAGATTTGCAATCATATTCCTAGTTTCATTTTATTTTATTCTAATTTTTACATTTTTAAGCTCCAGCGAGTCTTTAGTTTACTCATTTTCACTCAAGTATTTTACTTTTGGTAAGTCAAAATTCTATCTGATAATCTACATTGCAACAAAATAAAATTTATACGTCAATTTTTCCAACAAGAAAATCAAATTTTATCATAAACCTGGTCTACACCTTGTAAAAATGACCAAAATTTGAATCGATTCATTTCTAAGAGCCCAAATAAGGTTGTTTCCTTTAACAAGTCACTGAAGAAACTATGTTACAGTACTGTGCTATGCTATACTATCCATTTCCTGCACCTGTATACCTTTACAGTTAAAATCAGATGTGAAACTTAAACAAGAGGTTGATATCTCTACATAAGGAACAACAAAAATGCAATTCGGCCAATTCAATCCACATTGTTTGCCATTTGCCTTGATCATGGGCTCATTAATAAGTCCGAGTGCCTACAATGTTCGTTTTCAGGAACCAGAGTTTCCACAGGAATATCTACACTGGTAGTAATGTTGGCCGTCTCTCCATTTTCCTCAGTTACGTGTGAAGAGCTATCCGGTGAATCTGCCGGGCTCCCTCCTAATTTATTTGTGCGAGGTTGAGGACGCTCATCATTTTTCTTCTTTGCCTGCTTATGCCAGCTCATTAATGCCTTAGAAGTTTGTTCGTCGAAGATGGACCTCTTCATATGTGATCCCATCTGAAAATTCCAAGTAATGATCAAAGAAAGTAAAATTCAAGAACACAATTGAGCTCTTAAATCTTGGTCTTTTAACCGACAGAATTAGCTCGAAAAAGTGGAAATATGGATCACGATGAGTAAGTTACCTGTGTAACGAGTGCATAAAGTGGGAGTGTAATGTAGCTGCACAAAACTTGTACTCCTAACCTGGCCAAGATTATGTTACCATCAACTTCAAATCTGAACGGTCTATCCAAATAAATCACTGGTGAAGTCAATATCAGAATAAAACAACACATCTGTATACTTGAACGTACCCAAGAACAACTCTGAATATGGCAAGATAGAAATTATCGTGAAAGCAAGAATGAATCCCGAATTCATACTGCATCAGGAAACATTTTCTCATCCAGTGAGAATTTGATGCATATACAAATGCAATGAATACAGAGAAATGTGTTCAATTACCGATATCCAAATGAAATACGTAATCTCAAATGCATTNAGTGTAATGTAGCTGCACAAAACTTGTACTCCTAACCTGGCCAAGATTATGTTACCATCAACTTCAAATCTGAACGGTCTATCCAAATAAATCACTGGTGAAGTCAATATCAGAATAAAACAACACATCTGTATACTTGAACGTACCCAAGAACAACTCTGAATATGGCAAGATAGAAATTATCGTGAAAGCAAGAATGAATCCCGAATTCATACTGCATCAGGAAACATTTTCTCATCCAGTGAGAATTTGATGCATATACAAATGCAATGAATACAGAGAAATGTGTTCAATTACCGATATCCAAATGAAATACGTAATCTCAAATGCATTCTGATCATTAGAAAAGGAAAAAAAAAAAAA
>CAIGRL010308688.1:0-15845 GCA_903798325.1 Fraxinus xanthoxyloides
GATTTATCCCAGGTTATTGCGGAGAATTTATCAACAGAAGAAATTCATGGGCTGAAAGCAATGTTCACAAATATGGACACTGACAACAGTGGAACAATAACTTATGAAGAACTTAAAACTGGATTGGCTCGACTTGGTTCAAAGCTCACCGAGACTGAAGTTAAGCAGCTTATGGAGGCCGTAAGATAATATACATTTATTCTCAGTTAATTTTCCTGTAATTTTTCCGTTCCCTTACCTCATGCTGGATTGAGAGAGAACTTATCGGTCATGCACTAACAGGCGGATGTGGATGGAAATGGGACGATTGACTACATTGAGTTCATTACTGCTACAATGCACAGACACAGATTAGAAAGAGAGGAAAATCTTTACAAAGCATTTCAGTATTTTGATAAAGACAATAGTGGGTAATGCTTCGGGCAAGCCTTTAAAGCCTATAACTCTCTGTATGTTGTATTACTGAATAAGTTCATTTTACGTTGCTATAGGTTTATCACAAGAGATGAACTAGAAACGGCCATGAATGAGTATGGAATGGGCGACCCAGCCACCATAAAGGAAATAATATCTGAAGTGGACTCGGACAATGTGAGTTTGTTTACATTAGATTAAAGATCAAAATTTTCCTTAAAAAATACTTGTCTAATCTAGTCCTATCAAATTTCCAGGATGGAAGAATCAATTACGAAGAATTTTGCACCATGATGAGAACTGGAACCCGACAGCCGGACAGACTCTTTTAGCAGTTTTGAGACCCCGGATGAGCTTAAGAATTGAAACTTCCACAAAGTTACTATGCTGACTGCGTGGGATCACCACCCGACATGCTTTGAAGTTAAGAATTTAGACCCTCCATAGCCTAGTTATTTCCAGTCATCGTCTAACAGACGATTTATATGTGATTTAACATTCCCATTATATACTTTTATTACGGCACGAGTTGGGGTCAGATTGGTTTCAAACCCAACTCGACAATCAAACTAACCGTTGAAGGAAATTTTTCCTTGAAAATCATTTTTTTTTTTTTTTTTAACTCGACCTCTCGAACCGAAATTTTAACCGACCCGAAAAATGAACCAGCATCCCTCAAACCAACTCGAGTCAGGGTAGGTTTGGCAGTTTGGATCGATTAGGCAGATAATTGCCCACCCGCTAATCAAAGGGTTGAAAATAAGAGCAGAACAACCAAAACACCATAATAGGCTAGGCTTCTTTGTTACACCATTTCCAAGTACATTTTACAAACAACATTATTAATATTAATTGCTAGGCTTCGACTAACTTAAATTTTTCAAAAATGCTAAATTTACATACCTTAGTGTACATTTAGTTTCACAGCCCTCTCACATAAGTGGTGGGGCTCGCGATTTTAAAAATCGTGGGCTCCACCCCCTTATATGAGAGTGTTGTCAAAATGAATGTGAACCAAGTGTGTACATCTAGCATGATTCTTTTTTGTTTTGGGGATAGGTGGGGGTTGAAGAAGATGAAAAATGTATTCATTTATTTTTATTTTTTTGTTTTTGATATAATTATTTCCTTTTATTATAAAAAATATAAATTTATTATTTTACTCTTTACTTAATTTGTCAAGTAAGTCAAAGTTTGAATTTTCGAGTTGACTAACAGAATACTGAATGGATTGTGTACAATGGACTCCAAGTGTCATTAAAGTAAAATGTTTGGGACTGTAGCTAAAAAAATAAAAGGTTAAGGTGTATTATGCAACAAATTGAAATGTTTGGGACATTCGCTGCAACAACAACAACAATAATAAAGTCATGGATTTAATATGAATACTTAAAATCGGATTTTGAGGACTATTTATTAAATAAAAAATATATAGGAATCAACATGTGAGATCATAACCCTCCTATGCGAGGTTTGTGCTATGCCAGTAAGTATAAAAAGCTCTCGGGCAAGAGGATCGAACCATCCCCTTTGAATTCTACGTCGGCAGAAACCGTTACTAGAGTACATGTTTATAAGTATTTAAAGTGTGAGTTCAAAATCAATGATCACAAGACAAGTAAACTAATTTACAAAACATGAATACATAACAAAATCAGTTAGAAACCAACTATTAAATGACTACTACTTGCCATTTACTAAAAAGATCCAATTGACCCCGAGATATTCAAAGAAATCTATAAAGAGTCTCGCCTAAAAGAATAAAAATATGTAAATTCAAATATTTCCCTCGCAAATAGACTTTTTCTTTCTTGTCCCTTGTCGGGCATTAAGCACTGAGACTTTTGGTGGAGAAAATCCTGAATAGGTAAAATAAATTTATTGATTATTTGATTATAATTTTGTAATCAACACTAGCTTATATTATTCACTCTTTTTTAGTGTGTCATTCGGCGATGAGCAAGCACCTCTATTTATTGTCTTCTTGCCCAACAATTTGCAACATATTTACATTATGTTATAATGTAAATATTGCAGAAGACTGCAAATGCGTGAAAATTCTTCCAATTGCATCTAAGAACTATTCATACATTTGGTGCAATGGTGCCTACAATAGTTGACTTTGTTTCCAATCCTTCAATGGAATTTGGTTGCTTATGAGCCAATTTCCCAACATTTTCCTCCCTTTCCCTCCTCTGTTTTTGCTTAAAAATACGATGGACTTAGCACTTATTTTGTAAATACCCTATCCATCAACAAAAATAGGTTTGCTTTCATTTTCATACATATTAAAAAAATATACATAATTAATATAATTTAAAATATAAAAAATTTCTTAATATACATATACATTAAATACTAGTTTAAATATGAGTAATTCATATTTGTTGATAACAAAATACATTAAATAAGAGTATATTAAACAATTGAAAAAATAATTATATTTTCAACAAAGAAAGTGTATTTGAGACAAACGAATGAAGGAAAACAAGTCTATCTTTGAGGAATGAAAGGAGTATAAAAAATCCTAATGCTTTTAGCATTAGCTTGATGAGAAAGGATAAAATAGTAATTTTACTAACCCAAAAATATCTTTCTAATTTAGCAAAACACACAAAATAATAATAATAATAATAAACACAACACATTCAAGTGGAAGAACATTATGCGACTGGTTAGATTGCATATTAGATAAGACAAATTATTGCCGATTATACTCAAATGCTGGGAGGCGAAGCCTTTTCAAGTTGTTAAAAGTACGCATAAAGATTACAAGGTGAAAGTGACAAAAAGTTACGTACCAAAAGCGGATAGAGAAAAGTCTATTATATGAAATTACTATGTTAACCTCAACATTTTTATATATGGGGGATGGCCCCCCTACCTCCGCGCTGAATGCTCCAAAACACCAAGATATTAATCAAAAAATTTATCTTGTGGGCCTCTTAGCACTGTTTGGACGCCATTTTAGCCCCCATTTGTCTTTAAAAGAAATAAATCTGCATAGTTATTTTCGACTACACATTTACACAAATAAAATATTTTACAAAATATTTTTTACTTTTTAATTACATATTTTTCAAAAATTCATTATTCAAAACAATATTCTCCAGAAAAATGGTCACAAACTAGGGCTTAATTTAATGTCATTTTCTCTCTTTTATTTTCAACAATACATTCTCCAATGAAATAATATTACATGTACATTCTTTAAGAAATTATTATTTCAAAATACATTCTTTCTCAAAATTTAATTCTAATGGAGCCCAAGCAAGGGCTAATATGTTTCACCCATGTATTATCATTATTGAAACGAGCAGTTTACAATGAAGCAAGCAAAATAAAAACAGCACCTTCACATATTTTGATGATATTAAGCTATAGCCAATCTATCATTGGCAAGATCTTCTAATCAATACAGCATTAACAGAAAAAAATAAAATTAGAAATAAAATAAGAAAAGAATCCGACGAAGTTGTCGATGATCAGATTGTTCAGTTTTGAGGTGCAGAGCTAACAAGTTCGTTGTGCCTCTTGGATGGACCAGAAGGAGCAACAATGCTCCCTTTGGGCAGTCTTGTTGAAAATAGGCCTTCTGGTAAAGAGTGCTTCTGCTGGTAATGCTTCAAGATCATTTCCGATACATCTTCTTTCATCAGTGTTCTCCCTGGCCTGATCGCCGCGCAAGAGTTGACGATAAGAAATCCAATAAATAATAAAAGAAAAAGTTTTCGGGATTTCGAAAATGATAGAGAAGGTGAAGGAGAAGATGCCATGAGAAAACTTTCTCAGTAGGGTTTTGGAGAGATAAGTGTACAACTAGAAAGAAGGGGTTTTATATAAATGTATATGCATGTTATATTTTAAGTCCTTTTCTTGTTGACTTCAAATTCTTCAAGCATCCTATATTTGCCAAGAATAGTAGACATAATAGGTGTAGTTTTGTCACTTTGTTCAGTGACTCAACTGTTATAAGGTTACTCTCCGAACTCAACTCAGCACACTTTTATTATTATTATTATTATAATAATATTTGAAAAAATCCTGATACAAATTGAAATTAACCATTAAAAAACTTCAACGTGCACGTAGAAATGAGTGCGTGCGTTCGTTCGTACGTGAGCACACATTGTATATCAAGGGAGGGCGGGGTCCATTTAGGTAAAAAATAAATATATTTTTTTCTATATATCAGTCAAGTAGAAAAAATATATTTGTCACCTAGCCCGCCTCCGCATGTGAGACAAGAAAGAATAGAAGATTGAGGGGAATGGGATGCATGGAGAGTTAGGAAAGATAGTTTTAGAAGTGATGTGCACTCAATTGATGTTGAATCTTGAATTTCAACTGTGGGTGCCGGCTTGTTTCTTCAATTAATTAGGAGTCTACCTATAAAAATTCCTTTGAAACTTCTTGTACGTATGTTCTTGGTACATAATAGTAGATTGCGATGGATGTAAGGCAAGAACCCCTAGCCTACCTTCATCTTATATGTTGACTCTATTTATAAAACATGGTGGGAGTATACAAACTCCATTGTTGTGTTTAGGCGGAAGCCTGAAAGCTGTATCAATTTATTTGGTGTACATCATCTATTTACAGATTTATAGTTTTTTCAATAAATAATTAACTTCTTGTTTTGCAAAGAAAGAAAGAAAATGATTAATAATAATTTTTTGGGCAAATAATAATGGATCAAATACTTGTTCATCTAAAAATTAAGTTATTAGAAACAATATATATCTAAACATTTAAATCTTCCTCTGATGTAATTCGTTTTGAATGGATAAACATTTTTGGAAATTTATTGATTCAAGTTTTTTCTTAATATTCACTTTTTGTGATTTTATCACAACTTATGTAAAGTTGAAAAATTAAAAGGGTCTGTTCTCTTTACCATTTAGTGTTAGGATTTATACGACTTGTTCTGACATCAATAATCGAATTAATATATTGAAGTTATATGGTAAATAATAATGAAGTATATGATCAAGAACAAAAGACAAGATGATGACAGAGAAATTAAGGGTCTCTTCTCTTTACCATTTTCAAGTCGTTTTCTGTTTTCGATTTTCCAAAATAGTAAAAATATGTTCTCTTTTTTATTTTTGAAAACGCTTTTTTAAAAATAAGTTAAAAATTTAAAAAGAAAATCCAAAACGACAAATTTATCGTTTTGTATGTTTTCAGTTATAATCAAGCCAAAGTTCTCAAAACGCGTTTTGGGTGCTTTCAAAACAATTTTTCAAATTGTCAAAAAGAACATATATTTAACAATCTCAAAATAGACACTCAAAACACAAAATTCAAAATGAATTCAAAACTCTAAACATAAAATTGAAATACAAAGAGAACAACCACTAAATGAACAAATTTATTAAAATGTCGTTTCACTATAGATAAACTATAGATAACTGTTAAGCTCATTACTATTTGAGTCAAGAAAAAGTTAGAAACTCATCGTGCATATCCTGTCTTAATAAGTATGGCCTACTAAAAGTCCAATAATTGATGATTAGTCCTGAACTGCCTAACTTGAGGGGATTTTTCGCGTGAAAGCCACCGTGAGGGGATCATAGAGCTTCATTTACCAAATAATATTTGTATTTGTTATGAACAAATATTATTATTGTAAAAGGTCAAGTGTAAAAGTTACAACACTCAAGATAGCTACGCAAACACTGAATGAGGAGTCGTGTTGAACAAGTGTCATAGAATGGTAGTTAAGTCTCAACTTTAGAAAGAAAATAATATATAAATTTTAAGTCAATTTCTAACAAGAAATCTTGAACATTAGATAATATAATTTAGGTCTTGACTAGGAAATTGGGAGATAAATACAAAGGTGACTAGCAAATACCAACTACGAAGGAATTAGGTCGTCAAGGATGGAATGGCATTTGATGGAGAAACATTAAACTTAGAAAAACAATTGTACTAAAAAAGATGTGATATTTTAAATTTTATCCATGTCAATTGAAGTTAGTGAGTAAACTAGTCATGTGATAGTGACAAACACGTTAAAAGAGACTTTCAATCTCATACTTCAATCAATTCAAGTTTCAATTTCAAGTAGCGTTGGAATTTGGTTAAAATGAGATGAAAATTGGATAAGTATAAAACCATGAAAAAGTGAAAAATTGACTTTGTGTCAACTTCGACTAAATATTCGAACTCGATTCGATAGTCAAATTATGGAAATAAATAGACTAACTTGTTCTACTCATCTGGTAGATAAGCGTAGTAATTTTGGAATTTCAAAACTATTTGCAGATGAATTAGAAATTGTGGTCCAAAATTGAAAGGAAAAATCGAATTTCAGTACCTAAGGTTGCTGCTTGAGCGGCATACCACTGCCATGCAAGCGCCTCGCTTTTTGCTTTACGCACTAGAGCGACGAGCGAGAGGCTGGCGAGCGCCAATAAAGGTTGCGATGCTTGGTGAAAGATGTTGCGCTTTGGGGCGTATCTCTCCGACCATAGCCTCTCATCTTCCATAAATTGGACCCCTTGGTTGCCGTAAATTCATTCCATATCAATTTTTTTGATTACATTGCATCAAAACACTTGGGAAATTCAAAGTTTTTCTTGCATCAAATTCATGGTTACGATAGAGAGATTATTCCTTTCAAGTTCATTAATATAAGTAATTTGGAGTGCTCCTATTGCAAGAAGCGGTCGTTTAATTTTAGGAGATAATTATTGGAAAAATGCTAGCACCGATATGGGGCAAATGCATTTTAAAAAGAAAGTGTCAAAGACTTGCCTTGACCAATTCTCTCACTTGCATTTCTATTTTTGATTTTTTTTAAAACTTATGTTTTGATTCCAGAACGACTAATATTCTTTTGTTTTATTCCAAGGATTGAATTGAAGAACGAAATGACCTTCACTTTTGATTTCATGCTTATAATATAGATATCCTAGAGAATATATTGGATTCACATATCTGTGTAATTCTCCAACAATCTTAAGATGAATTTTCTTGACTTTGTTGTGCATTTATATTCCAAATCTGAATTCCAGATGTTTGCGTAATTGAAATATGTCAAGGTTTATATACATGATTATGGCTTTGGCATTCGGCACTCGGATTATATAATGAAATGAATGAAAGTATAGGGAAGTGCATGGTGTTGGGTTTTGATACCCAATGAATCCCGGGTTATGATGTAAAGTTGCATTAAATTGTTAACAGCAATCAAGTCCAAAAGCTCAACCCAAAAACAACGTGGGCCATTTGAAGTAATTTAAACAATTAGTGTCTTTGCCCTATCCGTTTTATGTGTGATTTGTGTGTTAGAGGAGAAAAATCGGCAACTTGCTTGGAGAGAAAAAAAAAATCAATGGCTTTCTTTGTGTTTTGGCCTCCATCTCGTGTTTCTTCTATTGTTTTTCCCGTACCTTTGTGGTTTACAAATTATCACTATTATCTTGTCCTTTGTAGGTGATATTGAGGAGCGACCGAAGTGAATATATTGATTGTTGGTTGGAGTCGTTTGGATTGATTGTTTAGTTAAAGAAAGGTAACATAAAACTGAGCTCGAAAAACACTATTTTGACGACTTTTGTAGCAAGCTTCCACGACAGTTGGTATCGAATCTTCAAGGTGGTGGATTTGACTCAAAAAATTGACCAAAAACGATTGAAAACCGGCTGAAACGAAGAATAAACAAATCATAAAACTATCCATAAAACTGCCCAAAATTCAAAGTTGTTTTCTTGATTCCGACTGATCCAAAAGGAGTTTTGCGAATCGGAGACCACCAACATGACGTGCAGGTGGAGGCGCTCTTAGGTGGCCGGCACGTGAGATCGACGGTGGCGCATAGCGAAAGCACGTGACAATTACGCACAAAACTTCGGCAGGCAGGGCAGTGTCTTCCGGCGGAGGTCTGTTCATGCAGTTTGTTGCTAACATTTTTCTTGATATTTTGGTGTTGTTAGTTTTTTGCTTTAGGTTATACAGCAAAGTTTGGATGATTGTGTTCTTCATGTGTTCGGCATTTGATCATAGTTGATTGATTCATGCGATTATTGGATACTATAGGACAACTGGTGTCGGTCCTAAAATGATAAATTTGTATCTCTCGATATTTACGGACCTTCAGATGTGGTTCGCTCGGTCTCGTGTTCGTCTTTTTCTTATTGCAGTTAAGACTTTTTTGTAGCAATCATTTATTTTTCGCATTATAAGTCGTCGTGTGGGGTGATATTAAGTTTAAGTTACCATGAAGGGGTAATTATTGTATGTTGCTAGACTCATAAATTTCTTGTTAATTATTTATCTTGAGTTCTTTGTGAATTTATTGTCAATTATTTTTCATTATTAGAATTGTACATGACCTTAGAAACTTCTTTTGTTCAACCATTCTGTGTAAACTATGTATGTACTGTGTTTGTCTCCGTTGTTGGTTGTATTTTGTGCATTTTTGGTAAAAATGACATGCGTTTTGAGTTGTGCTTTTTGTTTTTAATGAAACAATGTGACTTTTAAATTTGGCAAAACAAAATGGGTTTTCATAAAACTTTTGATGGCAAACGTAGGAGTAAGACAAGTGTGAAAAATAAGATGTGTTTTAACTGCAGTAAATTTGAACACGGTGAAATATGTTGCCTATGAATGATAATAAAATAAAAGATAAAGAGAGAGGTGAGACGAATGTAACTATAAGGTCGAATGATGACCCTAGTGAGGTTTATTGAGAGTGAACCTAGTTACTGCATGTGCATTCGTGTGTAATCCTTTATTCAGAGTGAACCTGTCACATTTCAATATATTTGATATGTTCATTTGCATGAATTTGAAAGCAATTTGATTACTTTGTGTAATGTGTTTGTATACATAGTAGGGTGAAATCTATGGTGTACTCCTTTTGCTCCGTGAGTGGTGTGAGAAAGTGTGGTAGTGAGAAGAAAGAAATGTGACAATTTTCTCTTTCATCTTTGTGAGCCTATATGGTTTGTGAGATTAAGTGAGGCAACCATATGTGGGTTATCTTCGTCTTTGTGAGCCTCTTTTATGAGTGTACTGAAATCAACTCTTTTTCTATTCTCTTTGTGAGTGGCACATTCACCTAATTCCTCTTTGGATTTTTTGAGCATGGTACTGAGTAACCTTGGGGGACGTGAGTTGATTTAAATGAAGCTTAACTATGTGGTCGCTAAGGTGTTGGTTTGCCATAGTGGATTTGTGATGCATTAGCAGTGATGATGTATATTGGTAATGTAGAGTATAGATGCCTAAGGGTATATTTGTGGTTTATACTGGGTATGTGGAGTGCGACATTCGAATCATAATTGGAGGGATGATTAAATGTTGGAATCATTTATCTATGAAGAGATCTTGATCAGGTGGAGTGTGAAAGAATCACTTCTATCACTTTTCTTAGGTGGAGAACCATTATCCATATATGTTGGAAGAACTGATGTAGTGATAGGGGATTATCCCAAGGATTTAGGATCTATAGGGATTTACCAATTAGACATGAGTTGATTGATCAATCTAGTGAGCATGGTGGACGAATAGGTGAAATATATGTTCTCGAAGTGTGAGCAACAAAGAATGTGATAGGATGAGTGTGATGAGATCTTTTCGTAGGGTCATTTATGAATTTGTTGCATATGTGTTGGCTGTATTCTTGATTAACTTAGTGTTAATCTGTTGTTATATGTAAACGTTTCTTTTTGAAAAAAATCGTGTTATCATATATGATATCTCCATCGCATGTTTATTTGCTTTTAATTGATTGCTGTGATTATCTATTTCTACTTAGGTAAATTTTATGACCTTAGCCCTAGTGAGTACATGAAGTAGGTATAATATGTGCTTCAGGTTTGAAACACGAGGTAGGGTCTCTGATCTCAATTTTATTGGTTGTCTTGATTATGCAAGCATTAACTTTATGTCTTAATTGCTTGTAGGTTGATTGGGCATCAAGGTGGAGATTTATTAAGTTTTGATACCTAATGAATTCCGAGCTAAGGTCCAAAGGCTCAACCCTGAAATAACGCGGGTCATTGGAAGTAACTTAAACAATTAATGTTGCTCATGATCCATATATATATATTACCTCTTGGATGATTTTGAATCTTTACACATTTAACATTTTTATTGGTCCAACTAAAGTCTAACCTAGACTTATATATATGGTGTCTTTGCCATATCCGTTTTGTGTCTGATTTGTGTGTTAGAAGGAGAAAAAACAGTAGCTTGCTTGGAGAGAGAAAAATCGATTGCTTTCTTCTTCCATTATTTTTCTCTTACCTTTGCGGCTTACAAATTATCACCACTATCTTGTCTTTTGTAAATGAGATTGAGGAGCAATTGAGGTGAACATATTGGTTGTGGGTTGGAGTCGTTTGGATTGGTTATTCGGTAGAGAAAGGTAACGTGAAATTGAGTTCGAAAAATACTGTTTTGTCGATCCTTGGAACGAGTTTCCGTGACACATGGTATTCATCAATTATGTCTTTCATTCAATACTATATATTTAAAATATATATTTGACAGTTTTAAATGAATGTTCACGAGAAATTATGCAATGGTGCCTATTAAATAATAAAAGATGCCATTTGCTAATATATATTACCATTGGACTCTCAATATCTGCATGAAATTAAACGTGCATGTGTGTACGTATAAATATTTCATTAAAGTATGTTAATTTAAAATGTCATTTTGTCATACGATAAAGCATGTGTGTGCGCGTAATTACACTCAAATTACTATGATACTCGGTTTCGCATGCAAGAATTTGAATGGATGCATTATCCCATTTGCTTCCTTCGGAGATATATTAACTTCGAGATAGGCGTTCCTTCTCCTTAATCCATGAATTATGCAGTTAGATGGTTTTTCTAAACAAGAAAGAGTGTTGCAAATATGAAAGTACACTTACCTTTGCAGACATTGTCAATGGAGAGCAAGTACATGGACTTCCACGAGACATTGACGTGCATAGTCACATTATGTGTTGACTAAAATGGAATAAACTTATACAATGGATATACAAATGTTTGGAATACATGTTATTCCACTACAACAAAAAAAGGGTTTTTATGGCATATGTTTATGACGTACAATTGACGTTTGCCGTAAAAATAGACTGTTTACGACGCACCTTAAATGTGCGCCGTAAATGATCAATTGCATAAAGTATTTACGACATACATTCTTTGCACGCCATAGATTGTGAAAAAAAAATATATATGATTTTTTACGGCGTGCAAATGAACACAGAAAATGCTGACATTTTATATATGGTTCAAATGATAAAAATAAAAAATAAACGAAGCCCTACCTCCATTCCCGCCTCCCTCCCAACAAAATCCCTCCATTCACGCTTTTCTTCAAGGCTTAGAGTATTGTATTGATTCTAATGCTTCTTGGAATTTAACGTTTCAGATGAATGCTTTCGAATTTCACTTTATCTTTCTCGGATTCTTAATCCTCCATCTATTTCTTCAGTTTCTAGAAGAAGACACATCAAATGGTAAGCCTTTGTTATTTATTTATTTAATTTTGCGAATTTAGATTATTATATACAGTATCATTTGATGGGATTTAACTGATTTGCGGTTTTTTCCTCATTTTTTTTTTTTTTGGGTGCCTGTGGGGTTGTAGCTGTTTAGGCACTTCCAAGTCACGGAATTGATTGCCCAAATTTCAAGCTCATACTTGTTGGCGATTGTGGCACCGCTAACTTTATAGTTTTTTGTATCTTAAATTATTGTTTTACCTCTTCCTTTCTCGTAAAATATTCACAATTTATGGAAAATAGTAAGGTTATCATTCAAGATGGGCACTTTGTCGTGTTGCATAAAAGTTTCAGTTTGGAATTTTCAGACCTTGAATTCATGTAATTTATTTGATTGATTTTCTGGTGGATTAAGATTTTATTTTTCATTTTTAGTTCTAAGGTTTAAAATATGTTTCAGGTACTTTTCCAACATGAAATCTCGAGATCAGTATATTTTGAAATATCTGTGATTGGTCGAACCAATGAATTTCAAGATCAGGTTTAAGTGGTCTTTTGAAATGGCTATACTGGTTCAAACTTGAAGTTCAAATTCAGCTATTATCATAGAGCTTTTGTTTCAATGAGCAAATGAAGAATAACAAGTGGTAGGTGCATTTATCTCGTATTATACTGAGTTTTAGTTGAATTGGAGTTTCTTTTGCAGAGTTTTTAGGAAAGCGGAAATGCAATCTTACAAGCTAGCTTGGAGAGGAGGAGTTAAGCTTAGGAGAGTCTGAAATTTGCAACTGAAATGCAATCCAAATCCATGCCTCTTGGGTAGATTCTTAGGAATGATCGGGCAGCACTGAAACACTTTGGGAGTATTTTAATTTTCCTTTCAAACTCAATCTGTAGATTTCATTCTCTACTTATCTCAAAAAGTTGTTTGAGTGGATAATAAATAATGATGACTATGTACCAATGGTTCATGTTGTAGTTGTGAATGTTGTGCTTTGGAGAAATGATATATTCTGCCGCGACATATCCTGAAGATGTTGTGCAAAACAATTTAAAAGAACGAATGATAAATAATTAAATACTTTTACTAACGATAAACTCAAGTAATTACTTGTTACATGTTAATTAGATAAAAGTCAACTACGTTAATTAGATAAAAGTTAATATGTTTCTCGATATACTTTTGATTTACATTTATTAACCATACCTTTATTGTTTCTATGGTGTGCAGGGAGTTACTATTTGTGGGATAGCTAAATTGTCGGTCAAAGAAGTTAACTTTAATATGGTTCAATCATTTTTTTTTTTTTAAAGTAGTAGTCTTTTGAGAATTGTTGAGATTAGTTTTGCATTGACATACTCAAGTAATAAGCCGTATTCAATATTTTTATTTATCGAAACAATGGAAACCTTGATTATTTATGGATCAATTTTGTTTTGTTATTATTATAGGTTTGCTGGTAATCAAATAAATAAATAATTTTTAAAAAATAAAATTGATATTTACGACGTGCATAAGCATGCCATAAATTGCAAAACATAGATTTTTTACATCATGCTTAAAGCATGCTATAAATTGCAAAAATAAAAAATAAATATTTACGGCATGCATTCACTAAACGCCGTAAAAGTGAGATACTTTTTTATGGCGTGCAACTAAACACCGTAAAACTAATTTACGACGTTCTATAGACGACGTATTCTGCACGCCGTAAAAGGTAAACTACTTTTTATTGCATGACTTCATACAGTGTGTGCCGCATGCCGTAAAGAGGTTTTTACGACTTGCAATGCACGCTGTAATAAGTACATTTTGTTGTAGTGATCCTTGATTGTGAAGAACTTTTATTTCCGTAGTAGAAATAGATATCATTAAGAATAATTCGAGTCAAACAATGAATAGATAGAAAGGAGAAAAATTAATCCTAATCATTGGGCATGTACACATGTTTGAAGGATGTCAACTAATTGTGAAAGTCTATAAACTTTCATTGAAGACGGATTACCATTCCTTTTGTGTGGATAGGAGCCTTACTGTTTGATATGAAATGACACATAACTTTGCACATAAGATGCTTGGTAATAGACTACTCCAAATGTGAGTATAGTTATGCGCAATTGATGTAACGTATTAACTTCTAGCTTGGAACCAATTAAATTTGGTATATGCTTTGAAAACATTATTAGTTTACGAACCCTAAATTGTGTTTGGGTCTATGTGTTGATAAATGAAAAGGATTGATGAGTTGGCAACCCTATTATGAAATTACATGGACTTTTATGAAGCTTTGTCATTTTATATGAAATAAATAATGGATGAATTGAACTTTAAAAGAGTTGATGAACTCTAATTTCAAGTATAACCCAAAAATGTGGGGAATTATTATTAATGCTTGCAAACTTATATGAAAAGTTCAAGACAGAGAAGCAACATTACTAATTGCACATGTATTCCTAATTGAGGAATTTTGGGGTTAACTTATATTAAAAGTTACATTCATATGCCTTATAAGTTGTAGAAAAAAGTTCAATGAAGGTGAAAAGGTAAGAAGCCATTATACTAATAATGAGGATGGTTCACAACGTGAACCACTCTAAGTCAAAAGTGAATAAAATGGGATAAAAATTGATTAATGTATTTGTATTGGATATGCAATAATAATTGTTGGAATATTTGAAGAATATTCATAAGTTGAACAACGTGGTAGTTGATAATGGTTCAATTATAAATTGAATACCCATAATTTCGAATCCACTAATAAAAAAATTGTTTGACTAGTGCAATAATGTGTTAGAAACTCTTCAATCATATTGGAACATAATATGGCTTTTAAAAAGCTAGATTGAAGCATGTGACTTCATGATAGGATTTTTTAGCTGGTGACAATTTGTACGAATTAATCGATGAGATACCGAGTCACTTGTAATGGTAAAACTAGACATATACGTCGTTGACACAATACCACAAGCAATTGATTTCAATGGTCTAAACTCGTGAATCTATTAAGAGGTTTGTCGAAAGATCAAGTATTCTGTATATCGAATTGAATGAGATTAAAGTCTACTACATAAGAGCTTTTATAATGGTAATCCTACCTTGTTGAGTAAGATACCAAGATCTTGGTTCAAAGGAACAACTAAAATATGAAGATTCCATGAAACACTTAGGAAATAATTCTTACTCATTCCTATGATAATCATAATGCTTTCTATAGAGTGTTAAAAGGTTAACTTACACTTTTAATGATTCTTATAGATTGATTAAATCAAGTGGAGTAGGGTAGCATACTACTAATAGAAGGGCACTGAAGTAAGTGTAAAGTGGGGTAGTTTCTATTAGAATTGTTGAGGCTAAATTCTTGAAAATACTTATAATACCCATGGTTCATGGCCAAAATAAACACAATTATGATAATCGAAATGGTTTAGAGAAGACATTGTGTGAGTACTATTATCTGGATTTACATTATTGACTGAATGACTCAAGATATCACATTCACCAATTAACCAAGAATATTCGATTTTATTTTACTAAGAAATGTTCAAGGCCAGAAGCTAAACTCTCTCATCTGCTAATCTCTTTACTAGTATCTACATTATCATTTGCACATTTAGAACTTTCATTCACGTCGGGGATTTTTGGAATTTGGTTAAAATGAGATGAAAATTGGTTAATTATAAAACCATGAAAAAAGTGACTTTGTGTCGATTTTGGCCAAATATTCGAACTTGATTCGATAGTCAAATTATGAAAATAAATAGACTAACTTATTCTATTTGTCGAGTAGATGATCGTAGCATATTTAGAACCTTAAAACTAATTCCGAATGAATGAAAATTATTATCCAAAGTTAGAAGGAAAATCGAATTTCAGCACCTAAGGCCGTCGCTCTATCGGCAGACCAGCACAGGCGAGTGTCGAGCTTTCTTGCATCAAAGTCATGGTCATGAT
>CAIGRL010308851.1:0-16486 GCA_903798325.1 Fraxinus xanthoxyloides
TTTTGCTTCCAAATTTTCAAATCATCGACGATCTTTTTAAATACAGCCATGTGATCTTCCAATAATCCTCATTCTATCATTCGATGAAAGTATAAACGCTACTTGAGATTCAACTTGCTTGTCAGACTTTTAGTTATGCACAATTGCTCCAACTTCAACCATAAAGTAGCTATTGAACCTTCCTTCAAAACGTCCTGAAGAATGGTATTCGATAGATGAAGATGAATGATAGAAACTAACTTCTTATCCTTCCGTAATTTATCATCCGCGATCAAAGTTGTAGGCATCTTGTTAATTTTCAACAACGCATCATCCAAATCCTGATATGAGAATACCATACGCATCTGAACTACCCTAGCAAAAATCTAGTGCTCCGACCCAAAAGCTGAATTCCATACTTCATGAAAGTCATCATGAACAAAAATCTCGAACAAATCAACTTTGCACTCTTGCAAAATTGTTTAACCTAGACTCTGATACTACTTGTTAAGAAACAAATAAAATACCATAATTCCTGTAATGTCACTTGTTGTGTTAATTATGCCAAGAATCTCTAATACTAATTGTTGGGAATTCAAGAATTACATATCGCCAAATACTACTTGATATGAAATCAACCACTAGATTGAGATGTTAAAGTTATATGGTACCATAAAAGAGTTAAAAAAAAATATGGTAGATAAATTAGAAGATTTTATTGTACCAATAATAATGGAAAAATATACAATTGATCCTAAAGTTCTATTAATATCTTTTCTCACATTATATAAAATTATGTAGAAGAGTCTAATATTTATAGGAAACATGTAGGGGATGTTCAAACACTCCTAGTAGAGTCGTTGATGAAATAGAATACCAAAAAATGAGTCCAAAATGAAAAAGGAGAGAAAAACGCGACGTACCACTTCCGAGCGCCCAGACATCGAGGCCGGCACTAGGCATTCTGCCCAAATTCTTTTTTGTTTCAAGTTGTTTTCTTCATCCCAAACTGTTCTTCAATTTCAATATCAATTTCCAACTTCCAATGGGCTTCCAAAATATAATTTCAACTTAACATAGAACTACAATAACATTTCAAAGTGAATTCCTCTTGACATATACTTCAATTAGAATTTTTAAATTATTTCAACAAAAAACTCGGGTGTCACACAAATTCTAAAACATGTCACATGACGTCTTTTAATATTATGATAATAATGGTATTCAACGAAAGATGCATGTCATAACACCCCTCAACAAAATTGGGTTGCATGAAATACGTTAGCACATCTCATTTCAACAAGTCTTTCATTACTACATGATAAGAACCTTCCTAGATAATTTGGCAGAAGTAGTTGAATGTCCATGCCATGTGATAAATCAGTTACATCCATGACCAGGTAAAGAAAAGGACCCTTTTGAAAGGTGTATTATTTTTGAGTGCTTGGTTATATTCATGTTCCTAATAATAATCGAATCAAACTATATTCAAAAGCAAAGAAATGTGTATTTGTTGGCTATGACACATGTAAGAAAGGCTGGAGATGCATGGATCCAAAGACATATTTTCTTTATCTCGTCTGAAGGTGTTGTATTTGATGAAGTGTCTTCTCATAATCATGCTCATAACTATTAACTCTTAAAAATGTTGATCTTGGTAATGATCAAGATAATTTGGAGTTGTTTCCTCCAATAGATGTACAAGCATCTTGCAAAGAAGTGAAGCCCCAAGGATAAATACTCCAACTAGAAAAGATGGGGAGCAGATGATTAGAAGATCAACAAGAAAGAAAGCCAATCAGACTACCTTAAGGATTATGAAGTGCAGCTTAATCATTGCATTGTGGCTAATGATTTTTTAACTGGAGTACTAATTGAAGAAGAACCATCATGCTATAAAGAAGCTAAAAATTTCACATAATGAGAAGCATCATTACAAGAAATTGAAGTTTTAGGGAAAAATGAGACATGGGAGCTCAAACCAAAACCAAAAAATTGTAAGTCAATCGCTTGCAAATGGATCTATCATCTGAAGAAGAAATGATACTGCACAATTGATAGATGCAAAGCACGTCTTGTTGCTTGTGATTTTCTAAAAAATATGAATTGAATTATGAGGAGACTTTCAGCGCAGTGGCAAAAATAGTTAAACTGAGGCCAAGTTTTTCAGTTGCCGCTTATAGAAGTTGGAAGCTATGGCAACTTGATGTAAATAATGCATTTCTTTACAACGACCTGAATCATGAAGTATTGATGGAACACCGCCAATGATTCATCTCCGAGCAATTTTCTAATTTTGCTTATCAGATGAAGAAGGCGTTGTATAGCCTTAAACAAGCACGATGTGCAGGGTTTGCCCCGAAAATTCTGAGAACATAGGCGACTCCTTATTATAAGACCCGTAAACATAAAAAAGAATTTACAAGCATAAAAATACTTTAATATTCAAATAAATAATATATTTACATTTTAAACAAAGACTTTGTACAATTCAAAAGATAAAGTATGAAATTCAAGTTATTTTCGATAAATCAAATTATGAACATTATGGACTCATGAAAAATTTATTTTGGATAAATCAAATTCAAGTTATAACTTATTAAGTAAATTACTGAACGTGTAATATTGTTTTCAAAATTAAATCATATTAGCATAATAATGTTGGACTCATTTGATAGCCTGTAATTAATCTCGCATATTAAACTTAAGAAAAAATATATTTTGATTAAGATCGAACTGAGTAAGAATCAATCAAAGATTTATTGTTAAATAAATTTTCAATTAATCCATCTTTTAGAAATTATAACAATTTAATTGGGCTTTTACCATGGTTTTCATTTGGAGGCATGGGCCCGAGCCATTGCCTAGTCGGCTTTAGCTTAGGGCCGACCTTGACCATATGCTTGGTATGGTAAAGTTGCTTAGTACTTCATCTTTACTGGATTTAAGGTTTCTAAGCCGGATTCTAATTTGTTTGTAAAATTAGATTCAATTGAGAAAGGTAAAGAGGAATTGAATATGAAGAATTGATTATTTTTACTTTTCACTGAATTAAGTTACATGCTTTATACAAGATGTTTACACATTAGATCCATAATTTATGGCCTAAGATTAAGTCCTACCATATACAAATTGCCTTCTTATAGCTAATAGAATCAATATGAAGATTGTGTCGATTTCTTTCCTTTAACGCTTCCCCTCAAGTTGGAATGTATATTGATTACATTCAACTTGCTAAGTAATGCATCATGTTGTGTCAAACTTAATGGCTTAGTGAACAAGTCTTCTAGTTGATCAGTGGTTCCAATGTATGTTGTTTTAATTACACCATTTTTGCACTTTTTCACATATCACATAGCAATCAATCTCTATATGTTTCGTTCGCTCATGAAAAATTGGGTTCGAAGCTATATGTATAGCAGCTTGGTTTGTCACAAAACAGTTTGACGGGTTGAGATACACATTCAAATTCTTCAACATATTTTGCAACCAAGTTAATTCACAACGGGTTGACGGAACTGTACTTTGTTTCTTTGTCTTCTAAGAGATTGGTGCATGTCCAAGTATGATACAATACCTAGTCAATGATCTTCTTTTGTCTTTATAGCGAGCCCAGACAACATCACAAAAGGCCTTTAGTTCCAATGGTCCTTTGGAAGGTAAAAGAATCCCTTGGCCAAGTGCTTGCTTGATGTACCGCAAGACCTTGTGTGTAGCTTCTAGTTGAGGTTGTCTAGGCTGAATTGGCTTAATATGTGAACGGCGTACACAAGATCTGGTCTTATAATTGTGATATTAGCCGCCCTATAAGTCTTCAATATTGGGATGGATCATGTAATAATTCACCATTCATCTGTGTTAGTGACAAGTTCTGATCAACTGGGAAGCGTGAGGGTTTAGCACCGAAAAAACCAGTCTCTTCAAGAATTTCCAATGCATATTTCCTCCGACACAATGTAATACCTTGCTTAGACCTTGCAACCTCTATGCCCAGAAAGTATCTCAGTCCATGTCATTTAGTTTAAACTGACTTGAAAGAAAATGTTTGGTGTCTGTGATGTCTTCCAAACTATTTCTTGCCAAGAACACATCATCAACATAAACCAGCAATGTTGTGAATTCGTCTAAATGATTTCAGACGAACAATGAATAGTCTGACCAAGATTGATGAAACCCAGCAAATTTGAGGTTTGTTGATAGTTTAAGAAACCACTGCCTTGAGGCTTGTTTTAAACCGTAAATGGATTTGTGAAGCTTGCAGACTCGAGTCTCCCCCTTTTGTCCGAAACCAGGTGGAATCTTCATGTATACTTCCTCATAAAGATCCCCATTGAGGAATGCGTTGTTGACATCGAGTTGGTGCACATGCCAGTCTTGTAAAGCTGCGAGGCTGAAAAGCACACGCACCGTTGTTAATTTGGAAACATGTGCAAACGTTTCTCTATAATCAACTCCTTCAACTTGACTGTACCCCTTAGCAACCAACCGTGATTTATAACGGTCAATCGTCCCATCTAGATTCAGTTTGAGCTTGTATACCCATTTGCAACAGATTGGTTGTTTATGAGATGGTAGTGGAACCAAGCTCCAAGTGTTATTTGCTTGGAGGGCTTGAATCTCATTATACATAGCTTCTTTCCACTGTGGAATTTGGACAGCCTGTGAAAAGGAAGTAGACTCCTTTTGGATGGAAATGTTAGCGGTGAAAGCTCTATGGTTATGAGAAAGTCGATCATAGGATAAGACTTGGGAAAGAGAGTGAACAGTATCTGTATCCGGTGGAGTTGATGGTGCAGTTCTCGAAGGGATGGCTGTCTCAACATGAAAGTCTTGCAAAAAGGTTAGGGTCTTGGTAGGACGTGTCGACTTGCGTGGTGGCAAAGTTGATGTTACTACCGTGGGAGATGAGATAGGTAAGACGGTTGGTGGTTGTGATGGTGTAGTTGGGTCAATGATGGGATGACTTGATGAATCGGTAGCTGAAGGGAGATCTGGTGGAGTGTTTTCAAGTGGTGGGACTCTAGAGTTGGAGGGAGATGAGACTAAGGGTTCGATATTAAATGAGTGTGAGGGTGTTGGGTTTTAGAAGATGGACACATAAGTTTGAGAAGTTGAGTGAGGGTTTGAATAGAATGGAAAAGTGTCCTAAAAAAATACATCTCTTGAAACAAAGACTTTGTTTTCGGTTAGATTATAAACTCGGTAACCTTTTTGGCTGTGAGGATAACCTAAGAAGAGACATTTAGTTGCATGGATCAAATTTAGTGGGTTTGGAAGGGTAAGTTGATGTGAAACACAAGCAATCAAATACTCATAAATGAGAGTAATTTGGTGGTTTATGGAAAAGCTTTTCCAAGGGTGTTTTTCCTTGAAAAAGTGGTGTGAGAGTTCTATTAATGAGATATGCTAAAGTATGGCATCTCCCCAAAAATGCTTAGGTAAGTTGGCTTGAAAAAGAATTGCTCGAGCAACATTGAGTAAGTGCCTATGTTTGCGCTCAACGACACCATTTTGTTGTGGTGTGTTGATACAACTAGTTTGATGAACTATCCCTTTTGATGAGTAAAAATGTTTGAGTGTAAACTCGAGACCATTGTCATTACGCACGATTTTCACTTTCTTATCAAATTGAGTTTCAACCAAATGAATGAAATTGATTAGGTGGTTTCGTGTTTCTGATTTATGTTTCATCAAGTATACCTAAGTGCTCCTAGTATAATCATCAACAATGGTAAGAAAATAATTTGCACCAGTGAACGAAGGTTCAGGATAGCCACCCTAAATGTCAACATGTATTAAATTAAAAGAAGACACACTTGAGATAGTACGTAAGGGAAAAGACATTCTAGTTTGTTTTGCCAAATGGAAAATAGGACACTGATTTTCATCACATGATTTATTTGCAGAAAAGGGAAATAACAAGAAAACTTTGGTGGAAGGATGACCGAGGAGTTGGTGCCAAAGGTTGGGTATCTGGCGGTGTTCTGAATTGCATGCTCCTTTCTGTATTGGATTGAGGCAATAGAGTCCCTCCCGTTCAGTTCCTGTCCCAATCATCTCCCTCGATCGTAGGTCCTGTATGGAAAAAAAGTGTTGGAGAAAGATAGTGATATAAAATGAATCAAGTGTCAGTTTACTAATAGAGATCAGGTTCAAATAAAAGAATAGCAGACATATGACGTTGTATAGAATGAAATGAGGAGTGAAAACTATTCTGCCAATATGGGTGACTTGAGCCGTAGTACCATCCTGTAATTTGACAAAACGATTATGCACAGGTTCCAAAGGGGTAAGAGGAGAAGGAGCATAAACTACGTGATCACTATTTGAAAAGAGAGAGGAAGGGAAGTTTCTGAAAGATGCTAGAAGGTTTCGACAACTTGTTCGTAGTTTAATTTATTTAACTATCACAAGACAAGAGAAAAAAAATTGCCTATTCTATTGTTGTCATTTCTCAGTTTATGCAAAAATCCACGAACTCCTCATTTAGATGCTGCTAAAATAACCCTTACAATACATAAAAGGTTCTCTTGCTTATGGCCTTGTGTACAAAAAGGATAATTATTTTCTGTTGAAATGATTTACTGATGCAGATGGGAAAGCGGATGCAATTGATCGTCACTCAACTTCAGGATATTGTTAAGTTGTTGTTTCTTGGTACTGCAAGAGCAATCTACTGTTGCCTTGTCCAGCAGTAAAGCTGAATACATGGCGACGACAATGCTTGCACAATGCATTTAGTTGAAGTGTTCGATGGAAGATATTTTTCTTTTATCTGATTCATTGTGACAATGAGAGTGCCATCGAACATGTTACAAATCCAATTATTCACAGGCGAACAACGTAACGATGTTTGTTACCACTTTATTAGAAAGAAAGTTCTGAACTGAGGAATTGAGTTGAAAGGAATTCGTACGACCCAATCAAGTTGAAGATATATTTACAAGGCTTTATCTAAACCTAAATTTGAGTGTTTTAGAATTGCTTTTGTAGTTATTGATAGTAAGTATGCACTAATGAGAGTTAATTGTTTCAATGGCCATTGTACTTTATTTATCATCACGGCTTACCCATTGAACTTTACAATGCTTCCGAATAGCCATTCAACTTAACTTCGTTTCACTAAAATGGTCATTGGATGGATTCCGTCCGTGAACGTGTTGACGTGGAAGACGGGAAGCTGATGTGGCCAATAAAATTGGTAACGTCTGGAACACGTGGACAACGAACCCCCCAAACATTATCTTAGCTATAGTGTAAAAAAAGAGTTAATTTTTGAATTGAAACCCCGTTCATCCCCAAATGAAGAACCAGCCCTAGCCATTGGCCCCAAATCCTTCCACCCAAGCAAATGTGCCTCATCCTACCCTACCCCAACACTTTATTTAAGGGCCTCCCTAAAAAGAAGGCTATAATTTACTTAAACAATTTCAAGCTTTGATTTTTTTGGTTGCTTACAGGAAATATACAGCAGGGTTTGAAGTTTCTTGCTTAATTGGAGCAAGTTTTTCATGAAGATTGAATTTTTTAGCTGAAAATTTTAAATTTGAAGGGCCTGATGGAGATGGAGAATGGTGATAACAAATCTAAAATGGGAGATTATGAAGTAATTGAGCAGATTGGGAGAGGTGCTTTTCGAGCAGCATTTCTTGTTCTTCACAAAACTGAGAAAAAAAAAGTAAGCATTTCTCTTCGAACGTTTTTTATATGGTTTTATATGAATTGAAACCCATTGATCAATTAACTCTTCCTTTTTTTCTTTCTTTCTTTTTTACTGTAGCTAAGGCAGTGTTTGCGGGGTTCGTCGTCCACGTGTTCCAGATGTTACCAATTTTAACGGCAACATCAGCTTCCCGTCTTCCACATCAACACGTTCGCGGATGGAATCCATTCAATGGTCATTTTAGTGAAACTGAGATAAGTTGAATGACTATTCGGAATCATTGTAAAACTCAATGGGTAAGCCGTGACGATTGATAAAGTACAGTGGCCACTGAAACAATTAACTCCGCTAATGGGGTTGTCTTACAAATGAGTGCATCTTACTATTTGTTGTCATTTGTTTACCGTCAATTTTTTCTTACTGTTTACTAATTTAATCGTGTGTTCCTATTATTTTGTATAGACCCCAAGTCAGTAATGATGCGTCAAATACTATAATGGTAGGAATTTAGTTAAGGATTTGATGTGTATTTTAGGAGAGTTTGCATGATTTGAAGTCTATAAATTAAAGCATATGATGGTATCATTTTCATACTTCAATAAGATTGGGATAATTTTCATGGAAAATAAAGTCAAATGAACTTCAAAAGATCCAAAATTTTAATATTTTTCAGGTGATAAATTATATCAATCAAACACAATTAATTGACAATTCCCAACAAAACAAGTTATAGACAATTTAATTTCCTGAAATTCATTTTTTTCTATCACAATTCCATTCTTACAATCAAATGGACCCTTACTCTTTAAATATCAGTTTTCTCCTTTAAATGATTTCTTATTCTCTCTTTTATCACATCCCATTCCATCTATCTCTTTTAGTGTAATTCCAACCAAAATCCATACTGCACAAATCCCAAATATCTATAGCTAAACACCATTCGTTTTCTCAAATGTACGGTACAGCATTTATTTGAAACTGTAATTCATACAATCACTCAAATTCATTTGGATTTTTAATGCACAAACTCTTAAAAACTTTACATTAATATCGTTCTACAAAAATAAAAATTTCATGCTATTTTTTTATCAATCTTGCTCATGTCAATAATTGTGTGTCAATGATTCACATGTTTCGTGTTCAGAATGTTATATATTGTGTGACAGTATAATATAATGTGTTACATACGATTGAAAATATTGTGATACGTTGGAACGCATTGTATTTACATTGTAAAATAATGTGTTATAGGAGAATGAAGCATCATAGATCATAGAGGGCTATAGTTGTCTTTATAGACAATGTAACATGTTGTGTTAAAATTTTAAAAATGGCAAATTTGACTGCAAAACACAAACCAAATTTTGAATTATGCGATTGATTTTATTTTTAAATTTTTAATTTTTCACTTACAATCAATTCTTGGGGAAGAAGAGTGGCAATCTTGGGATAATAAGATAACTTTATTTTTATTTTAAGAAAACAAAACACTTAAAAATGATTCTTGATTGTAAACAGAGCTCATTGAAAATCAATTTTAGACTCGAGCATCTGTTGAATGGCAATGTCATATAAACCAAAAGCCTTTCAAGTTACATGCCATACTAAACAATAATACATGGAATGCATTGATGATGCTCCACTTTTGGATTTAATCAATTTTAGAATAACAGAATTAAGGAAGAAAATGACAAATTTGCAGCTTTATCGAATGAAATTAATTTGTAATTTGACTTTCCAGATTTTATCAGTGTCTTAAAAATCGCCCTGAAAAAAAGAAATAATCAAGGGTCAACATATTGAACCAAAGTCAAACCGAGATCAAATCGGCGATTTTTAAAAAATTAAATAATTTTAAAAAATCGAGATCAGGTAGGTGATTTTATATACATTTACAAAAATTTAATACACACGCATTTAAAAATTTTAAAAATATATATATTTATATAAGTTGAATCAGTAAAACCAAGAACGAGTCACCAATTTTCCAAAAACCGACCAAATTAATGGATTCTTAGACTAGTTTTTTATTAGATGTTTTATGAGCCTGCTGAACCCATTTTGGTCCCGATTCTCGATTTTTCCGACCAAGCCGGACCGGTTTTTGAAACACTGGATTTTATGGCGCTGATTCCCAAAATAACAAAAAGGGAATTGTTAATTCTTCGAAGATCACTCAATTCTATGAAATATTACATGAGCAACCAAATTAGTATCAGGCTTTCGACACTACTTTTAAAAGATAATTCTCTTACCATTCAAGTAAAACACTACAAACAAAATTAAGAAATAACCACCTCTCATCATATGATTTCAAATATGAGAATTTAAGTCCATATCCACTAAATACAAACCAAATTCTACCAATTTCCAAACACAAACAAAACATCTTCAGGCAACCACATTATTCATTGATCAAGTTTGATCGGCTAGGTAACTTGGTAAAGTAAGCAATAATGTCTAACACGTATATAATAGGCATTGCCTAAAGGATCGACCATGTACATCTCAATTCCAAATGTTGGAAATGATCACAATCCCAACGGAAACAGAAGCAATTACAAGAATTCAACTTTCCAAACTATAAGTACCCATCGGATTTTTTTTATTCCTTTTCTCAAAAAGGGGCTGTCTCGAATGTTAATAGTGTGCTAACATCATCCAGAAAGGTACAATCAGAAAGAAATGCTACTGCACAGCATGATTTTAGTTCTAAAGGATGGTGCATGAACATGAGTTCTGCTTTTGTTTCTCCTGGTTCTTATCTGCACCCGAAACAATGCAAAAATTAGAATTCTGAATATTGGATCCTCTCACAATGTTTATAAATGGCAACGTTTATAAATGAAAAGCAATACTTACATCCTAAGATGGAAATAACAAAGCAAAATCATATGAGATGATGAAGAAGTCATATTTTTAAAAAGATTTCATTTAACCAACTTACCAAAAAGATAGCCCAAATACACGCTGATTCTCAACTATTAATTGATTTCCTGTTCCACTAAATCACCATCTTCCTAGCTCAGAAACTTTACAAGAACAGAATCAGAAAATGGTTCGATCTTTTTTGTTGAGTGCTATGAAAAACACAAGGTCATGTAGACACTTGGTCAAAATCTCACTAATCAAATTCCAATATGAAGACACCAATTTTAAGATGGAAGTCAGTTTATTTTGAAACCAAGGTATGAGTTACTTCTAAAAGAAGTAACTGCTTTACATA
Organism: Fraxinus xanthoxyloides; assembly: GCA_903798325.1. Taxonomy (NCBI): domain Eukaryota; kingdom Viridiplantae; phylum Streptophyta; class Magnoliopsida; order Lamiales; family Oleaceae; genus Fraxinus; species Fraxinus xanthoxyloides. Next base: position 10,869 of record CAIGRL010308851.1, read on the forward strand.
AAAGTAATCTATGCAAACACGTTTGAAAGCAAATAATTGGCAAAATGTAAATTTAACTTTTATTTTTTTAAGCTTAGCCAAACATGCTAGGGGAAATGGGAAATCCTTGTCAGAACTGGGGAATTGAAAAACCACAGAAGGGTTTGGATCAAATGTCAATTTTTTTTTTCTATTTTCCGTTTTTCATTCAACCGTTTTGACATGGTTTTGCTTGCTTTCCACAACCAGGGATGACAAGAGACTAAGTGCAACTTTCAGTAAGGGATGTGAGGAGTTTCTGTGTCTTTTTCATTCTTCTGTTTTGACATGTTTTCGCTTGCTTTCCACGACCAGGAATGACAAGAGACTTAAGTGCAACTTTCAGTACGGGATGTGAAGAATTTCTGTTGGAGTTGGATTAGGAAAGAGAGGCCACAGAAAGGTTTAATTCAAATTTGATGAATACTTTTTGTGTTGTTCTATGTTTCTTTATCTTTGTAGCTTTTATCCCCTTAATTTTGGCTATAAGGTAAGTGACAAGAGATGTAAGTGCAACCTTCACTAGTTCACGTGGAATAGGTTTGACAACCTTCAGAAGTAAATTTTGTTTTTTCTTACAATTTCAACCTAGATGAATGTGGGTCTCATTGGTTATGATACCCTGATGCTAAATTTGATGGCACTAATGGCCAAATTCACATTATTGTCCAAATATTCAGCAAGATATAACCGATCAATTTCAAGCACTACCCTCTTGAAAATTCTAAATACTATAGCCTAACATCAAAAATCTAAACCATTGCAATTATCAACCCAAAATTTAAATGACCTACCAACCAGACTTATAAGTAGTTTTAATTCGATCCATAAGATCCCGACCTGGACCTCCTGGATCAAAAACAGCAAATATTTTGAGTGCTCTAGTATAGCAAAAAACTACCATTAACAGAGAAAGAATGCCTGTACTCATCCTGCCAATCATGGACAAAAATACTTCATTCACCCTCGACTTTGGCTACCTTGAAACTAGGTTAAATGATCAATAAGTCCAGTTTAAACAAACTTCCAACGCTTGCAGTTGGCACACTTTGCCACGTGAGAGGGAAGAAATTCCTTGCACGGGGATTACATTTCCACCAATTGAACAAAAGGATCAAAGTCACATCATATCAGATAATGCAGTAAACAAAATGCAAATAACAGTTTAGGAATTTTCTCATATTGAATTGGATGCAGTGTTTTAAAAACATTGCCTAATTCACATACAAAACAATGAATATGAACACACCTGTCTTCTTTTTTGCAAGAGGAGCCTGTACAACAACATGCATAGTTATGACTCCTTGTGGAAAGTCACCAACATGTATTCTGGACTCAGCAAGTGTCTTGCCTTTGTCCAACACTTTTCCAGCATGTATAAGTTTCAAATCATTTACCGACTTCGGGATAACAGATTTATCTATAAATGCAAATGCATAATTAGAATCTCATGTAAAATTGAGAAACAGTCAACAAATATGTTATTAGCCTGAGACATGCTGCTCAGCACAGGAAATTACAGAAACAGGTTCTATCGTCATATCTGTTCAACAAATTATTCTAAAACAATCACCTTACATATGTTGTTTACAAAGAAGAGACTACCAGAACTACAAAGAAATTGACCCCTAGAGTTTATTTTTTATTTATTAGGAGTGTTACCATATTTTATAATTCAGCAGGATCTTAGAATATTTTCAGATACTTTCATTCTATAGGTATGCTTTTGTTTATTAGCCTTTATGACACTAGGCTAATGATTCCTTATTAGGGTTTTGTCAGGGAGCAGCAGCTTCGGCAAAATGGAACTTATATTTAAATACTTATACCGACCAGTTGGAGGCAGAATATTTTAGCAATATAAAATTTCTTTTCAATCTCACATTTTACCCCTTCTAAGTGCCATCTAGGGTCTCATTTAAAAACCATTTCATCACGGATTCTAGCATTCTAGAGCTGAAAGAGACAAAATTGAAACATCCTGTAAGGTGGAAGAGAGAGTATTTGCAAGGCCATACTCAATGTCCTAGTTGGGCTAAGAAAACCAAATTCACTGTGATTGAGTTACCTTCTTCAGTGTTAAACAGGTGATCTACTAGGAGAACAAATCTTATACAAAGTTGTTCCAATGACATCTCTTAGATATTCTGGGACAACCATGAATGCCTCATAAATTCAAAAGTCAGCAAGTATAACCACCTACACTATTTCCACCTGGGACAGCAATCGACTCTTCAACTACTACACAAGGCTTGTTCAGGACCCACAACATTTAGCTTGGGATATTCCATCAAGCTAAAAATTTCTATAGGGAGAAACTATTGCATAAAATATTTAAACTACAACACAAGCCTTTTTCAGGAATGACAACATTAAGCTTGCGATTTTCCATCGAGCTGAAATTTTCTATTAGGAGAACTAATGCATGAAAGATTAAAGAACAGATTAGAGAAGTAAAAAGAGACTGTTAAGAAATGAACTAGGATTTAATATTTTGAATTACAGTAATGTTATTTATCAGTTATCAGTAGTGCTGTTCAAAACCAGTCTATGTCGCATTGGAGGCGACACCCCCAAAAATGGTGATCATAAAAAAGTATAATTGACCACCAATTGTGATATATGGGATCCAGTATCCACACAAGTGATAAATAGCATAATCCTTTAAATTATTTCTTATTAGGTGTATTCTAGTGATTATAAATTTCAGCAGTATCTTTGAATCTATCCGGACACATTTGCATTTATTTATACGCTGTTGTTTAATAATTTTTGTGATGCTAGGCTGCTGTGTCCTTATAAAGGCTATATTTTGTTAGGACGCCGCTACTTAGGACCCAAACTTCGTAAATATATGTTCTACTAGCTACCAACCAGTGGGGGAGAGAGTATTTTGACATAACAAAAGTTCTTTCAGACATTCATATTTTGCCCCATTAGGTACCTTGGGTCTCATATTTCTAGCCAAATCCAGTGTTTGGATCTTCTATTCTAGGAGGAAAAGTTTTCATCTACTTTCCTCTATTCAATGGCTGATAGAAAATCTATCCATCCAAGACTCAACTTCTATGTGTTCTATATAGCCTCTGTTTCGGCTCCGTTTTAATTTTAATACATTTTTCTCTTTCTTATTTTCAACCACACATTATTATATAAAATAATATTACACGTAAACTCAAAACTTTTACTTCTTTTTTAACCACACATTCTCCATAAAATCACCATTCTTAAATACATTTCCCCCCAAAACTAATTTTAATGGAGCCCAAACATGGACTTAATGTTCCTCACATGAGCTAAAAGTCGGTATTCTAATAATATTGAAGTTCTTGAGCTGCCACTGCTGCGAGGCCTAAGAATAGTCACGACATGTGCCTCCAATCGAAATATAAAAATACATGGACAGGATAACAGCTGTAGAATATATCACCTACTTAGGAAGGAAGAGTACTAATTATCACATAACTTAAATAAGAGAACTTATCAAACATTATGCCTCATAAAGATTAAATTCAAATACTAGAGTTGCAAAATATTAACCTTGAGGCCAGTCAGCCAGAAGCCTTTGCTTAAGAATATCAGTAGTAGTGGACGATGAGTAGGTTCCATAACCTATATCTGTCCCATCAAAGATTCTAAACTTAAGCTCAACGCAATCATCTTCTTCAGCCATGGTAACCCTCCAAACAGTTTACAAAACTCCAATGCAAAGCAATCACAAAAGTTTGATTAAAAGAATTCGTTTTGCAAGTGTTCACCTGCCCAAAAAATCCAGACAAACGCATAATCCAATCATACTCGATAACATTCATCTCAATGCACATAGAAAATATAATTAATGAAAATTATAAAATGGTCAATATCAAAAACAAAATAGGTGAAATCATGAAACTGCTAGTCTGCTACTAACCTTGATAATTCGACAGGAAAATCCAAGAAAATGCAATAGCGACTGTACATTTGAATCACTTCCCAGAGAACCAACTAACCACTTCATATGATCCAATGGCTTCTCGGTACAGGCGCAACCTTACAGAGCCCTTGTAAAACAAACATGTCAAATAGATTCTCTAATATAAATCTCACTACTAAATGTAAAATTCCTCATATATCTTATCTTTAGATCTCCTAAAAAAAAAAATCTATCTCTAAAAACTTGCTAAAAAAGATCCTAATTTGTAACATTTCTGACTAGAGACTCTGCAAAGTAAAATACATACTAGGTTTTACATTTTCGCTATTCAATTCTCCAGTTTTCCACTTAATACACTACTTATTAGTTTCTCTTCCCCTGGATTATCTGATTAAACGAATAAACGAGAGCAAAAGAATTAATACTTCAAAAAATAAAAAATAAAAAGCGACAGTGAATATTTAACCTAATCAAGATGCCATTTGATTATAGATCGGTTCCTCGAGCGTGTTCTGAACTAAGCGAACTCCGGAGAAAGATTGCGAACGATGATTTGAGATGCGGTGATCTTTGACGCTTTTCCTTGTCTATTTGCTTATCACTCTCTTTTGACAGTTAGTCACTCAACTTGTCGCAGTAGTTCATATTAGTCATCCAACTTTACTTTACTTTATTAGTAAAATTTACTTCTACATAATCCCTGTACAATAAGAGAGACTTCATTTCGGTAGTGTTCATCCTCTCTTATTTTTTTCCTTCCTTTAGCCTTACAATCTATCTCTTCCTACACTTTCAGGTTTTTTTTTTTTTCATCCACTCAAAACCTTACACCCAATCTCTTTACGCCTTCTTTTTTTCTTCGACCGATAAAAACTACCGGTATTTTGCTTTCTCGTAATCATCTAACTCCCCTTTCTCTTCACAATTGTATAACACAATTTTCTTTATTTAACTCTTCACCCCGAAAGGAAGTTCAGTGGCCACAAAACCAAAAAATCTTGGAAAAAAATGTGAAAATCTAAAAAAGTCTGGACAAATAAACTAAAAAAAATTTGAAAATCTAAAGAAAAATCGAGAAGGCCCCACTGGTCTCAAGTATGTCCGCCCCTACTTCGCCCTATCTTCTCTCCATCTCTCTACGCATTTGAAGAATCGGGTGTGTTTGATGCACATTGTGGAGGAAAAAGAATGTGTTTTTTCAAGTGATGTGATGGAAAATATGTGATTAAAAAATAAGGAAAATTCATTCGATTAATGGTCTAAGTGTTATTTTTTGCTTACCTTGATTAATTGAATTTTTTTATTGACCTGTCATTTTTCTTGTTTATAGACATAAGAGCCTTAGAAATTCACTATTCAGCTTTTTGTATGGGTGTATGTGGCATGGGTGGCTTGGATTGGCTTTTGGAACATTGTAACACATTGCTGAAAAGTGGATGTTTGTTATGTACATGTGGGAAAGAAATTCGTAGAGCACATTTATATGATCGTGCTGGTGGGAACCTACTTAGTCATAAGCAGCGGAAGTATAACGATTTCGATTTTCAAATAAGGATCTACAGTGTGTTTAGATAGAAACTGTGCTTAAATTAATACATTTTGATGAATTTTGCAAACACCTTTGCTGATTCATGAACTCCATTGATCATGATCTGCACTCCAAGCAGTCCCACTTCCACTGATCCAC
>CAIGRL010308855.1:0-11116 GCA_903798325.1 Fraxinus xanthoxyloides
CAATCTCAAGTTGGCTACATCAAACCCTATATAAATTATCTAGTTCATGAATGAATTCATAAGATCTAAACAATTTATAATGAAAGACATAAAATATAAAGAAAGAAAAACTCTTTTGAAGATTCCCCTTTGATGTTCTTTCACGTGTCTTCCTCGACTTCTTCAACACTTTGATGTATTCCTCTTTGTATGCTCTTGATTGCTCCAAAATTATCAAACAAAAAGGAAAGTAAAAGAAAAGAAAAAAGAAAGAAACTAAAGAAGAGGCGCAGACGTCCCAGGCAGATGCTGAATTCCCAAAAAAACTCTAGAAGAAAGGTCAAAGGCTGATTTTTATGTTAAAATCTAGAAAATTTGCGGTCTTGGTCCCTGGGTTTTCAGAATTACACAAAATGGTCCCAAAACTAATTTTTTTTAACAAAAGTGGCGTTGCAACGTCACTGCCTCTGTCACCAGCAGAAATTCAAGAAATTTTTGCCATTTTGCAGCCAAGTCCTCCAATATTTGCACGTTCGATCCCTCAACTATGATGTTGTACAATTTGGTCCTCGGATTCTGATTTTCATTTCAATATTGCCTTCCATAAATTGTACTCCAAATCCTCCAATTTCTGACCTTGTTCATTTTGGTCCCCAACTTCACATTTTTGTATGCTTGTAGTCTATTTTGGTGATTTTTGCCTACAATAGCCAACATTACTCAATTGTGAATAGAAATTCGCTCAAATTAATAATAATTAGCTTGTTTATGTATTAAATAAGTGTGCAAAAATTCACTTGTCAGCACCTAAGTCGTAGATTGAGAGGTGCCTTTTCGTCTCGAGGACGACTTCGTCGATGTCCCTAATTTGAATCAAAATGTTGCTTTAGACGGTGCTTAATAAATTGAGGAGGGTTTTGCTGGTAGCGGAGGAAATGCTCCTTCAACTGCTAAGGGTGGTTGAGAGGATGTAGATGGTTCATCTCCATTCAATATAAAGTTATGTAATTGAACTTTTCACCTTTCCCAGATACTGACGTGGAATGTGAACTTTAGAATGTTACGTTGTTATTTATCTTTAGTTTATTGTGCACCAAAAACTCTTATATTGTGTTAGTTATCCTATGGGTTACTATTTGATCAATGAATTAGGATTGAAGGTTCTTTTAGTTGCCAATTAATCTATTTTTTGCTGTAACCTAAACATTTTGCGTATAGACACACTCACTAGTAATTGCACGTGCGAAGCACTTGGCCTTTTTTATGTATAACGCGAACACGCGCGCGCGCACACACACACACACACACACTCACACTCACACTCACTCACTAGCCATTGACACGTGCAATGTACGTGGCGTTTTAGCAATGACATTTTTAATAGTATTTTGATAGTTACTTTTTGGTCATCTGCAATTGTACCCAAATCGTGGATTGAGAGACCGACAATGACGAGGGCACACTGCATGCCTCACGTACTACACCCTAATCGAGTGCTCCGCCTCGTGCTAGTTGAGGTCTTTTCGAGGACCAGTTTGCACTTTTGAGCGAACAGATCGACTCTCTTACTGCGACGATTGATGGGATGAGCGGTGAACTCCGTCACATATCAGCTCAGTAGGACACGATCCTAGCACGACAAGCTACTGTGCAGGATCAGATGACTGCCTTCTTTTCCAACATGCTTGCTTGATTTCAGCATCACCCTCCTCCGGCTCCATAGTTCTTTTGTTGTTGTGTTACAATTGATTTTTAAACTATGGTTGAACATTTTGATTATGTACTTAACTATGACATGATTATGGAATGTTTATTATTCCTTCTCTATAATTGATTATTTTTTGTTTGGTTCCGTACTTTTTGTTTATGCCAAAAGGGTGAAGAAATAGAAAAGATTTGTATGATTATATTTAAACAGTGCGAATATATTCTAAATAGATAGGGGGAATATGTGTATGAAATTTTATTAACTATCAATTTGCTTGAATTATACAATGCAAATCATTGTGTTTGTCATAATCTAAAAGGGGGAAATTGTTGACCTATGGTTAACGTCTCGTTTTGATTATCACAAAAAAATTATGTTTATTATTAACAAATTAATTTCAATTGTCTATAGTGATGATTGCACATAAATAAAATTGATGACATGAAGTTTGAGGCCAAGAAATTTGCATACAATGATCAACGAGGAAACAAAATCAATCAATCAAGGCTATGAAGAATGATATGGGAAAACCTGTGAAAAGATGCCTCAACGAAAATTGAGACTAAAGTCAAAGTACCGTCAAGAATTACACGTCAAGATGTTCAAAATAAAGTACTTAGGCTTTTCTCAATCATATGTAAAGGTAAAACATTTCAATACTTGGTAATGAACCGTGACAAGCTCAAAGCTTTGTATTTACGATTGGAAAATCACGACAAAAATGTTTTACTCGAAAAACATGTTTTCAAAGGTTATACGTTTAAATATAACAAATACCTTGAAAAACATTTTAAAATGACCCTCGAATACCTACATTTGATAAAAATAAGAAATGAGGATGTTCCAAGCCAAAAGTGGCATATCGAACGTCCGGTATCCCAATTTTTGGCTCCAACGGTCAAAGTTTCAACGTTCCAATTTTCTGACAAAAAATAACGGATATTTGATCGTTCGGTATTTACCTGACATCCGATAAGATGCGTCCAGTACGGTAGAGTTTTTGGCCGTTTGATTGCTATAAATACCTCATTCTTTCCCCACCTGCAATAACTTTTCTTGAACATTAAAGAGAGTCTTTTATTGAACACAACTACCTTATTCTCTATCTTTAAGAAGATCAAAAGCGTTTAAATCTTGAAAAACTTTTGAATGATACTCATTGCCATTTATTGAAGTGTTTGCCTCTTCTCTTCTTGTTATCAACCTTGAATCTATCATTAAATAAGAAGAGAAGATTTTACTTGTAAATTCATTTTGATTCATAGGTCATGTTGAGGTCCTGGAGAGCTCAACTTTGTAAAAGGATCAGTGCTCCTTGGATGTAAGTCATCAGAAGAGTTGTAAAGGGTTAGATTGCACCATAAGTCAATAAATATAGTGATAAAGGACTCGCTCATGTTGGAGAGCTTGGTAACGGGGGACGTAGATCATTGCGTTGGATCAAACCTCCATATCACATCATTTGCATTCTCTAACCCCTTTTTAATTAACATTTTTACTTTGTACAAGATCATATCGTTCCATTTACATGCCTACTTGTACTGAGTTTAATTCTATATCATTTGTGTATTTACTAGTTTAAAATCTTAAATATTTAATGAAAAAGTTTTAATAACCAATTCTTTGCCATCTTGGTTAGCCAGTCTTGGGCTTTCAAGTAAACCGGTGGCGAAGAAATACTCGAGCAACTGCTGAGGATGGTGGAGATAGTTCAACTCTAATCAATATAAAGTTAAGGACTTGAACTTTTCAAATCTCCCAAACACTAACGAGGAATAAGAAAATTAACATATTTTGTCGTCAATATTTTTAACATAATTTGCCCCAAAAACTCATCTATTGTGTTAAGTAGTGTATGGGTTGCTATTTGATCGATGAATTAGGATAAAGGATTTCATTAACCATCAATTATTCTATCCTTTTGCCATAACATAAAAATATTGTATGTATATATATACACACAAATAAACTAGTCATTCTCACGTGCGAAGCCCGTGACGTTTTAGTGTATAACATACACAAGTCATTGACACGTACGATGTACATGGCATTTCAGTAATGACATTTTTCATAGTATTTTCGTTGTCACTTTTTGGTAATCTACAATTACATCCAAGTTGTAGATTGAGAGGTGCCTTTACGTCTCCATCATTAAAGGTTGAGGATGACTTCGTCGATGTCCCTAATTTGAAGAAATGTCCCTTTAGAGGGTGGTCAATAAATTGAGGAGGGTTCTGTTGGTGTCGGAGGAAATGCTCCTTCAATTGATGAGGGTGGTTGAGAGGATATAGATGGTTCATCTCTATTCAATATAAAGTAACGTAATTGAACTTTTCACCTCTCCTCGACACTGATGAGCAATGAGAACTTTAGAATGTTATGTTGTTATTGATTTTTAGTTTATTGTGCACCGTAAACTCTTCTATTGTATTAGTTATCCTATAGATTGCTATTTGATCAATGAATTAGGATTAAAGGTTTTTTTAGTCGTCAATTAATCTATTTTTTGCTGTAACCTAAAAAAATTATGTGTACACACACCCTCACTAGTTATTGGCATGTGCGAAGCACTTGGCTTTTTTGTGTATAATACACACACACACACTAGCCATTTACACGTGCAATTTACATGGCGTTTTAGTAATGACATTTTTAATAGTATTTTGATTGTTACTTTTTGGTCATCTGCAATTGCANTTTAGTTTATTGTGCACCAAAAACTCTTATGTTGTATTTGTTATCCTATGGTTTCTATTTGATCAATGAATTAGGATTAAAGGTTTTTTTAGTCGTCAATTAATCTATTTTTTGCTGTAACCTAAAAAAATTATGTGTACACACACCCTCACTAGTTATTGGCATGTGCGAAGCACTTGGCTTTTTTGTGTATAATACACACACACACACTAGCCATTTACACGTGCAATTTACATGGCGTTTTAGTAATGACATTTTTAATAGTATTTTGATTGTTACTTTTTGGTCATCTGCAATTGCACCCAAATCTTAGATTGACAGGCGCCTTCACGTCTCCATCATTACGAGCTGAGGAAGACTTCGCCGATGTTCTTAATTTGAATCAAAATGTCGCTTCAAATGGTGGTTAGTAAATTGAGGAGGGTTTTGCTTATGACAAAGAAAATGCTTCTGCAATTGCTGAGGATGGTGGACATGGTGTAGATCGTTCATCTCCATTCAATATAAAGTTACAGACTTGAACTTTTCATCTCTCCAAGATACTAACGAAGAATGAGGTGTTTAGAATGTTATGTTGTTATTGATTTTTAGTTTATTTCACACCAAAAACTATTATGTAGCCGTTTCTATTTGATCAATGCATTAAGAGAAAGGATTTTATTAGCCATCAATTAATCTTTCTTTTTGTTTTAACATAATTTTTTATGTTCACACACACACATACACACACTTGTCATTAGCACCTGCAATGTACGTGGCATCTTAGTAATGACGTATTTAATAGTATTTTGATTGTTACTTTTTGGTCATTTACAATTGTACCCAAATCGTGAATGGAGAGGCGCATTTTCGTCTCCATTATTTAGGGCTGAGTATGACTTCGACGATGTCACTAGTCTGATTCAAAATGTTGCTACAGAAAATGGTCAACAAATTGAGGAGGGTATAGCCGATGGAGAAGGAAATACTCTTGCAACTGCTGAGGGTGGTGGAGATGGTTCAACTCCAATTAATATAAAGTTACGGACTTGAACTTTTTACATCTCCCAAACATCGATGAATTAGGAGCTAGGATTTCATTAACCATCAATTATTCTATCCTTTTGCCGTAACATGAGAATATTGTATGTATATACATACACACACATAAACAAGTCATTCACGTGCAAAGCGCGTGATGTTTTAATGTATAACATACACTAGTCATTGACACGTGCGATGTGCATGGCATTTCAGTAATGACATTTTTAATAGTATTTTGATTCTCACTTTTTTTCATCTGCAATTACACCTAATTCATAGATTGAGAGGTGCCTTTCCGTCTCCATCATTTAAGGTTGAAGATGTTTTCGTCGATGTCCCTAATTTCAAGAAATGTCGCTTTAGATGGTGGTCAATAAATTGAGGAGGGTTTTGCTGGTGGCAGAGGTAATGCTCCTTCAACCGATGAGGGTGGTTGAGAGGATATAGATGGTTCATCTCCATTAAATATAAAGTTACGTAATTGAAATTTTCACCTCTCCCAGACATTGACGAGGAATGAGAACTTTAGAATGTTATGTTGTTATTGATTTTTAGTTTATTATGCACCAAAAACTCTTCTATTGTATTAGGTATCCTACTGGTTGCTATTTGATCAATGAATTATTATTTAAGGTTTTTTTAGTCTTCAATTAATCTATTTTTTGCTGTAACCTAAGAACATTGTGTGTACACACACACTTAGAAGTTATTGGCACTTGCGAAGTACTTATTTTTTTTGTGTATAATACACACACACACACACATACACTAGCCATTAACACGTGCAATGTACATGGCATTTCAATAATAATATTTTTTATAGCATTTTGATTGTTACTTTTTGGTAATCTGCAATTGCATCCAAATCGTAGATTGAGAGGCACCTTCCCATCTCCATCATTTAGAGCCGAGGAAGACTTCGCCGATGTCCCTAAGTTGAATCAAAATATTGCTTCAAGCGGTGGTTAGTAAATTGAGGAGGGTTCTGCATGTGACGGATGAAATGCTTCTACAACTGCTGAGGATGGTGGACAGGGTGTGGATGGTTCAACTCCATTCAATATAAAGTTATGGACTTGAACTTTTCACCTCTCCAAGACACTAATGAAGAATGAGGTGTTTATAATGTTATGTTGTTACTGATTTGTAGTTTATTTCGCACCAAAAACTATTTTGTCGTTGTTTCTATTTGATCAATGAATTAGGAGTAAGGATTTTATTAGCCATCAATTATTCCATCTTTTTGCTTTAACATAATTTTTTTGTGTACACACGCACTAGTCATTAGCACCTACGATGTATGTGGCATTTTAGTAATGACATATTCAATAGTATTTTGATTGTCACTTTTTGGTCATTTGCGATTGCACCCCAAATCATGAATGGAGAGGTGCATTTTCATCTCCATTATTTAGGGCTAAGAATGACTTCGCCGATGTCCCTAGTCTGATTCAAAATGTTTCTACAGGAGATGGTAACCAAATTGAGGAGGGTACAGTCAGTGGTGAAGGAAATATTCGTGTAACTACTGAGGGTGGTAGAGATGGTTCAACTCCAGTCAATATAAAGTTACGGACTTGGAATTTTCACATCTCCCATACACTAGTGATGAAGAATAGAATTAAAATGTTGTGTCATCTATATTTCTAACTTAATTTGCCACAAAAACTCATCCATTGTGTTAAGTAGTGTATGGGTTGCTATTTGATCGATGAATTAGGAGCAAGGATTTCATTAAGCATCAATTATTCTATCCTTTTGCCAAACATAAAAATATTGTATGTATGTGTGTATACACACACACACACACACACACACACACAAAAATAAACTAGTCATTCTCACGTGCAAAGCGCGTGACGTTTTAGTGGCATTTCAGTAATGACATATTTCATAGTATTTTCATTGTCACTTTTTGGTAATCTACAATTACACCCAAGTCGTAGATTGAAAGGTGCCTTTACATCTCCATCATTTAAGGTTGAGGATGACTTCGTCGATGTCCCTAATTTGAAGAAATGTCACTTTAGAGGGTGGTCAATAAATTGAGGGTTTTGTGGGTGGCGGAGAAAATGTTCCTTCAACTGATGAGGGTGGTTGAGAGGATATAGATGGTTCACTCCATTCAATATAAAGTTACGTAATTAAACTTTTCACCTCTCCCTGACACTAACGAGGAATGAGAAATTTAGATTGTTATGTTGTTATTGATTTTTAGTTTATTGTGCACCGAAAACTCTTCTATTGTATTAGTTATCCTATGGGTTGCTATTTGATCAATGAATTAGGAATAAAGGTTTTTTAGTCATCCATTAATCAATATTTTGCTGTAACCTAAAAAAATTATGTGTACACACACACACACACACACACTCACTAGTTATTGGCACGTGCGAAGCACTTGGCTTTTTGTGTATAACACACACTCTCACACACATTTTTCCATTGACATGTGCAATGTACGTGGCAATTTAGTAATGATATTTTTAATAGTATTTTGATAGTTACTTTTTGGTCATCTGCAATTGCACCCAAATCATGGATTGAGAGGTGCCTTTCCGTCTCCATCATTTATGGCCAAGGAAGACTTCGCCGATGTCCTTAATTTGAATCAAAATGTCGCTTCAAACGGTGGTCAATAAATTGTTGAGCATTCTGCTAGTGACGGAGGAAATCCTCTTGCAACTGTTGAGGTTGGTGGATAGGGTGTAGATGGTTCATCTCCATTCAATATAAAGTTACGGACTTGAACTTTTCACCTCTCCAAGATACTAACGAAGAGTGAGGTGGTTAGAATGTTATGTTGCTATTGATTTTTAGTTTATTTAGCACCAAAAACTATTATGTTGTCGTTTCTTTTTTGTCAATGAATTAGGAATAAGGTTTTTATTAGCCATCAGTTATTCTATCTTTTTGTTTTAACATTTTTTTTGTGTAGACACACACACGCTAGTCATTAGCACCTACGATGTACGTGTCATTTTAGTAATAACGTATTTAATAGTATTTTGATTGTTACTTTATGGTCATTTGCTATTGCACCCAAATCATGAATGGAGAGGTTCATTTTCATCTCCATTATTTATGGNCTTGAACTTTTCACCTCTCCAAGATACTAACGAAGAGTGAGGTGGTTAGAATGTTATGTTGCTATTGATTTTTAGTTTATTTAGCACCAAAAACTATTATGTTGTCGTTTCTTTTTTGTCAATGAATTAGGAATAAGGTTTTTATTAGCCATCAGTTATTCTATCTTTTTGTTTTAACATTTTTTTTGTGTAGACACACACACGCTAGTCATTAGCACCTACGATGTACGTGTCATTTTAGTAATAACGTATTTAATAGTATTTTGATTGTTACTTTATGGTCATTTGCTATTGCACCCAAATCATGAATGGAGAGGTTCATTTTCATCTCCATTATTTATGGCCGAGGATGACTTTGCCGATATCCCTACTCTAAATCAAAATGTTGCTACAGGAGATGGTCAACAAATGGTGGACAGGGTGTAGATGGTTCATCTCCATTCAATACACCATGTTACAGGCTTGAACTTTTCACCTCTCCAAGAATGTTATGTTGTTATTGTTTTGTAGTTTACGCACCAAAAACTATTATGTCGTTGTTTCTATTTGATCAATGAATTAGGAGTAATGATTTTATTAGCCATCGATTATTCCATCTTTTTGCTTTAATATGATTTTTTTGTGCACACACACACACACTAGTCATTAGCACCTACGATGTATGTGGCATATGAGTAATGACATATTCAATAGTATTTTGATTGTCACTTTTTGGTCATTTGCGATTGTACCCAAATCATGAATGGAGAAGTGCATTTTTGTCTCCATTATTTAGGGCCGAGGATGACTTCGCCGATGTCCTTAGTCTGATTCAAAATACAGGAGATGGTAACCAAATTGAGGAGGGTACAGTCGGTGGCGAAGGAAATATTCGTGTAACTACTGAGGGTGGAGGAGATGGTTCAACTCCAATCAATATAAAGTTACGGACTTGGACTTTTCACATCTCCCAAACATTAGTGAGGAATAAGAAAATTAAAATGTTGTGTCGTCACTATTTTTAATTTATTTTGCACCAAAAACTTGTCTATTGTGTTAAGTAGTGTAAGGGTTTCTTTTTGATCGATGAATTAGAAGCAAGGATTTCGTTAACCATCAATTATTCTATCCTTTTGCCATAACATAAAAATATCGTATGTATATATATACAAAAACGTAAACAAGTCATTCGCAAGACGTTATAGTGCATAACATACACTAATCATTAACACGTACGATGCACATGGCGTTTGAGTAATGTCATTTTTAATTATATTTTTATTGTTACTTTTTGGTCATCTGCAATTACACCCAAATCGTAGATTGAGAGGTGCCTTTCCGTCTCCATCATTTAGGGTTGAGGAAAACTTCGTCGATGTCCTTAATTTGAAGAAATGTCGCTTTAGATGGTGGTCAATAAATTGAGGAAATGCTCCTTCAACAGCTGAGGGTGGTTGAGAGGATATAGATGGTTCACCTCCATTCAATATAAAGTTACTTAATTGAACTTTTCACCTCTTCCTGACACTTACGAGGAATGAGAACTTTAGAATGTTATGTTGTTATTGATTTTTAGTTTATTGTGCACCGAAAACTCTTCTATTGTATTAGTTATCCTATAGATTGCTATTTGATCAATGAATTAGGATTAAAGGTTTTTTTAGTCGTCAATTAATCTATTTTTTGCTGTAACCTAAAACAATTATGTGTATACACATACACTCACTAGTCATTGGCATGTGCGAAGCATTTGGCTTTTTGTGTATGACACACACTTACACACACATTACCATTGACACATGAAATGTACGTAGCATTTCAGTAATGACATTTTTAATAGTATTTTGATTGTTACTTTTTGGTCATATGCAATTGCTCCCAAATCGTGGATTGAGAGGTGCCTTTCCGTCTCCATCATTTAGGGCTGAGGATGACTTCGTCAATGTCCCTAGTCTGATTAAAAATGCTGCTACAGGAAATGGTCAACAAATCGAAGAGGGCGTAGCCAGTGGTGAAGGAAATACTCGTACAACTGCTGAGGATGGTAGAGATGGTTCGACTCCACTCAATATAAAGTTACGAACTTGAACTTTTCACATCTCCCAAACACTAACGAGGAATAAGAAAAGTAAAATATTCTGTTGTCAATATTTTTAACATAATTTGCCCTAAAAACTCGTCTACTGTGTTAAGTAGTGTATGTATTGCTATTTGATCGATGAATTAGGAGCTAGGATTTCATTAACCATCAATTATTCTATCCTTTTGCCATAAAAAATAAACTAGTCAGTCGCACGTGCGAAGCACGTGACATTATAGTGTATAACATACACTAGTCATTGACATGTGCGATGCACATGGCGTTTGAGTAATGACATTTTTAATTATATTTTTATTGTTACTTTTTGGTCATCTGCAATTGCACCCAAATCGTGGATTTAGAGGTGTCTTTCCGTCTCCATCATTTAGGGTCGAGGGAGACATCGTCAATGTCCTTAATTTGAATCAAATTGTCGCTTCAAATGATGGTCAGTAAATTGTGAAGGGTTGTGCTGGTGACGGAGGAAATCCTCCTGCAACTGCTGAGGATGGTGGCCAGGGTGTAGATAGTTCATCTCCATTCAATATAAAGTTACGGACT
>CAIGRL010308875.1:0-16208 GCA_903798325.1 Fraxinus xanthoxyloides
TCCATACAATTTTCAACGTTAACAACAGTTATTACAAATACATTTATTTCTATTTATGTATCCAAAATTTTTAATGTGTGTTTAAATTCATATATTAACAATTAATTTTTATATACTAAATGTAGTATAAAAACGTTACTTATTTTTAGTATTTTATCATAAAAAATTAAATCATAAAAGTTGAGTTTTAAGAGTATAATTTCATTTTTTAAAATTTTTATCCTAAATTTTATTTTTTTAATTCTTTTGAGCTCATCAAATTCTCCCAACAAATGGATATTAAATATTATTTTTATAGCACTTAGTAAAATATTTAAAATAACGTATGATGAACATTCAATTTTGATTAGTCGGTTTTAAATGTTTGATATGCATTACACCTTCTAAAACACCATTAGCTACTAAATAAGGGGGAAAAAAATCTGGCAGGGCATAGTGATGTGGGGACACGTGCTTTCCTCACGTTCAAGATTTCACTACCTAAACGGTGTCGCACTAATTGAACCCTACACTCCTCATCTCTCACTTCTTTGTCCTGATAATTCCACCCCGAGCGCAAACTCAGAGAGCAAAACTTGACAGCAGAATCCCCTCACAAACCCTAGAAAAATGTCGGGCGGCTTTTTCCGGGTAAGAATCTCCTTTTTTAATTTGCTCGCTATCCGTTCTTTATCGTTCTTTATCTGAATCGAATTGCTTTTCTCTGAATTAAAATATGTGTTGGTTTATTGAATTTAGATCTTCCTTCTAGTAGAACATGATTATTATAGTTTTAATTTCAATTAGGGCACGTCGGCTGATCAGGATACTAGGTTCTCGAACAAGCAAGCGAAGCTGCTCAAATCTCAGAAATTCGCTACTGAATTGGAGCACCCGGTTCGTCTTTGTAATTTTTCCATTTTTACATGCTTATTATTTATGAATATGGCTGTGTTATTTATTTATTGTTGTTTATTTTCTATATGAAAATGTACTTAGGTGGACATGTAGAAAAGTTAAGATGGATATCATGAGTTGAAGTGGTTGCCACACTGAAATTTTTTCTTCTTATATTTGGTTTCTTCTGAATTTATGAATTTATAGGGGGGACATATATTGAATAATGTTGAATTTTTTATGAAAGTCAAATGTGGTTTTTTAGGTGGACATGGCTAAAGTGAAGATGGATGTTATGAAACCGTGGATTGCAAAGCGCGTGACTGAGCTTATTGGATTTGAAGATGAAGTTCTTATTAATTTTATTTATGGTCTACTGGAGGGAAAGGTATCTCAAAACACTGGCTTGTATTGTTTACTTGTGTGATCATCAGGTAGCTGATTTTAATTGTTTGATGATTGTGACTTGTGAGTTGTTGAGCTTTGAGTCTCACTGTTTACCAATGAGAATTATTTTTGAGTTCTTAAGATTAAATATTTATACCTACTCTAAACATTTGATGGCTGTTATGTTTAATAGGAAAGTGATGCCATTGGACTGTTATGTTGTTAATTTTAGAGAATGCTTCTGCTTTGGATAACAGTTGTTGTGAATACGATTGGGTGCAGGAAGTTAATGGGAAGGAGGTTCAAATTCAACTTACTGGTTTCATGGAAAGAAATACTGGGAAGTTTATGAAAGAGCTTTGGTCGCTACTTCTGAGTGCACAGAAAAATGTGAGTGGTGTTCCACAGCAGTTTCTGGATGCTAAAGAGGAGGAAACTAAGAAAAAGAAGGTCTACTCATGCTTCCATAAGTTTTTTGATCTTCTATAAACATGGTGTGTTTTTGTCTAATGATATGTCCATGAGTTGTTGCAGGCAGAGACTGATCGTATCACAAATGAAATTCAAAGGAAGAAAGAGAAGGAGAAGCAGGATCTCGAGCAAGAGATAGATAAAATGGTAATTGAAAATCCTTTTTATGCAGAGTTAGATTATATAGATCTCAAATTTTGTCCTTCCTTTTATGTTTCATTTTGTTCAGCTTGCTTCTGTTTCTGCAATTTTTTTGTTCATGTACTTTACTTCAAAATGCTGTAGGATGGTGATGGTGACATTTCAAGATACAAGAATGCTGGCTCAGAGCTAAATTCGAAGCATGATCCTAGGTCTTCCAGCCCCCAGTCGGCAGATGGGAAAGAGCGTCATGAGAGAAATGGCCGGAGAGGACGAAGCAGGTAGGAAGTAACTGGATTTACTAATTCCTCAAAATTGTGAGGGTACTCAATTGGCAGGTGTTTGATTTTATTTTTTGGAATGCCTGAAACTCTAAACAGAACAAAGCTGAAGCACATCGTGATTTGCGTGTACTTATAATTTCTATTGCTTAATTTTTTTGCTCTTAGGCTTCGTATAAATGATAGGAAAATATTATACAGGATAATATTTCCCAAGATAAATGAGTTGACAGATAATTTTTTGCTCTTAGGCTTCAATAAATGACAGGAAAATATGATGAAGTTGGACAGCTTTGGGTTAATTTTTTATGCCAGAAATGGTTATGTAACTAATTATTCTTAGAACTAGAAAGAAAGAGTAAAAAACATGGAAATTACTAGAGGATGAGAGTGCTTTGCTCATTTGAGGGTAGGTCAAAATCATGCTATTAATTTCACACTCTCGTGTATCAAGTCTACTGACATGAAGAAATTTTCCCACTTCTTTAAGAATTTGGACAAAAAAGAGTAACTTAAAGTCTGGAATCTCTGATCTCTTGAAATTATTTGGGACTAACTTGGACTCTGGGGTTCTTTTTGAATTGCAACTTCTAAATATTATTCTTATATTCTAGACCAATTAGGATATTTTCAATGTAAAACAGATAAATTCCATTCGTGGTAACTATACTTTCGCTTTACGTCAATCACGCGACTATAGGAGTGGCGCGTGGTCGGGCTCGGTCTGGTTCCGAAGGGACTCGAACCGAATTGAGTACTAATGTGAATTTTACAAATAGATTATTGGTTCCATAATGTGGAATTGAACCGGAAACGGACCAATTGGTTCCTATTCCGTTTGATGCTTTCATATTGAAAACTATGAAAATAGAGTTTCAAATCAATCGTCGTTCTTGTAATCTAACATAAAAAACAATTAATAGCAAATTACTAATATAGTTCCCGATGCTTTTTTGTAACAGGTACTAACTAGAATATATAGCCCATGTTTGATACACATTAAAATTTTTATTTTCATTCTTCTACTCATTTTTAATCACACATTCTTTAATAAAATAATATTTTTCATCACATCAATAACTTTTTCTTCTTTTTCAACCACACGTTCTCCATCGATTTACCATTCCAGAATACATTCTTCACACATCAATAATTTTTTTATTTTTCAACCACATATTCTCGATCAATCTATTATTTTAGGCCCCGTTTGTTTCCCATTAAAATTCTCATTCTCATTCTTCTACTCATTTTTAATCACACATTCTTTAATAAAATAATATTTTCCATCACATCAATAACTTTTTCTTCTTTTTCAACCACACGTTCTCCATCGATTTACCATTCCAGAATACATTCTTCCAAAATAATGTGGCTCAAACACACCCATAAATTATATTTATTGTCCAATGATTAAAATGACACCAAGTATGTAAGTTTAAAAAATAACATCCAAATGATACCAAGTTACTATCACTAGCAAGCCATCAACCTGTATATACTGCATAGAACCCCAACTATAAAAAAGCACGCCATTAATCAAGAATTACCTCTAAGTCTGCTTTCAAGTTTCAAATTCTCACTAAATTTGTTTTCAAATTGCCAATTTGCAAGTGCACAATGTAACATGGAGTCTAAATTCAGATAATAAGTTAACTAAATGTCTAAATCCCAAATTGTATTAGAATTAACAATCTATATCATAATAAAATTAAACTTAAGAACTCTTCAATGTCTTAAACTTATATGCATCAATCCTTTTAAAGAGTTGGTCCACCCTTTGCATCAATTTTACATTATAAAAGTTAAATGTTAATATATGAACAAAAAAATTACCCATAAGAAGTGTATGGAAAGGTGGCGTGAGTTAATTCTCGGCGGACTTTAATGTCAAAATATATGGACCTGGTATCTCTTGGTGCAATGCACTAGCGCAATGTAAATTTTGGGAAAATCGACGGTTCTCATGGCATGCATCGAAAACTGGATGGAGCCATTTAGTAAAGGAATAAGAGCTTGGAAAAATTGTCCACCCCTGGGAAACTCTACTTCAATTTTGTCCAATTGGATAACTAATTTTTTTTTATTTCAATTGGGTGATTTGATTTTAATCAAATAACTAGGTTTTGAGTTCCAATGACAAATATTGATGACGTGGCTATTAGTAAATTTTGGTCATACATAACCGTTAGATACTAACGGGAAATAAATTCAACTTTAGTGAAATCAATAACGACCATCATTTTTTAAATGTCACATCATTGATTTTGTTAGTCCAAGTGACGGAATCATAGAAGTTATCTGTTTGAAATCAAATTAAAGTGTAGTTAGCCAACTAAACAAAAATTGAAGTAGAGTTACCTGAATATAGTTACCGCGAATGGAATTTATCCATGTAAAAACCTAGTAAAAATAAAATATGCCTTTCGCGTGCGCGCGCACACACATATATAATTATTTTTTTTATAAAGATAATCAAAAGCTTTGGAGCATATATATTACTCATATATACCAATGATCTAGGAGTAACAAAATATCCTTCTGCTTTCGTTCACTAATACAGGTGACTGATGTTTGTTTTGGTATAGCCCTGTAGGTTTCAAAAACTCAACTTTCCTACCCAATAATTGCTACTATTCTTACCCAAAATATCATTTACTTGCTAGATAAATATGTTGAAAAGTGTGCTAAATCACCTCATCATTGAAAACATTCAAGTTCTTTTGGGGCTTTCACCACCATAGGTATTTGTTTTTTCCCAAGAAGTTTTGAATCCATTGTTAAGTTGTCTCAAGTGATGTTTTGTTGCATATATTAGTTTCGAGTTTTTTTATCTTTTCTTTTACCCATCTTTTTCTTTGTTATTTGAGGAAGATTGTTTATTATTAGCACCATGTTAGTTAACAAGCACGTAATAAGATAATGGGAATCATGAGATTTTAGATGTTATATGTTAAACCACTTGGTGTAATGTACACAATTTTGATAAATGCATTGGGGGCAAACTTTACCTATGAACATTGCCTGCTCTCATACCATGTAGAACCTTTTCGTCTGAAGGCTTAAGCCATTATAAGGGGATACATTGATTTATTTAAATTTACTTTTCAAAGTTACGGAATATATAAAGTGTCTTGAAATTAAAAATGTCAATTCCCCACGTTTAGAACTCCATGTAATGGATAAGCGTATTAAGGAGCCATACAAAGTGGCAAT
Organism: Fraxinus xanthoxyloides; assembly: GCA_903798325.1. Taxonomy (NCBI): domain Eukaryota; kingdom Viridiplantae; phylum Streptophyta; class Magnoliopsida; order Lamiales; family Oleaceae; genus Fraxinus; species Fraxinus xanthoxyloides. Next base: position 5,370 of record CAIGRL010308875.1, read on the forward strand.
TTTGCTATTTTTTCTTCGTTTACTTTGACCCATCTTATGAATGAACCATTGCAATATGCACGCCTCACATTTACACTGTATACTCTTATTAGAGCTTGGAGTGTAATGCTGAGTATTATTGATATTAGCAAATTTCTTTTAGCTTGCTCTTGCTCTTATGCAGTTTTGATTTTTATGACAGCATTTTTATTTTCATTCATTAATTTATTTGTTTATTTTATTTTTGTTTCATTTATGTATTGTTTTCTATCTTTCCAGTTCAGTTAGATTAGATGCTGTTTACACTTGTAAGTAACGTCAGACTGGGCCTGGGAAGTTTTTGGGTAGAAAATATTAATTGTAGAACTTTTTAATATGCTGACTGGATGATTTAAATTAATATTTGTTTCATTTGCACAGGATTCCACAATCTCCCGATTCAGCTGACTGTTCCCCATCTTCAAGGTAAGTATTTTGATCAATATAAACTGAGGCGTTCTCTTCTACTTAATTTTTTCTTGCTCCTCAAGAATAAGCTTTTGGCTCCCTTTAACAGAAGGGTGTCTTCCAGGCCAATTAGCTAGTCCTTTTCCAATTCTAGAAGTTATTCTGAGTAGGTTTCCATTTGATGTCAGAAATAGTGCTCATAATTTTCATAGATTGTAATTTCTTATATGGTTTCCGCTTTAGTGAAAGACGGAGGTCAAGAAGTATATCTGGATCACCTCCACCAAGAAGGCGGTCCATTTCCTCTGAGAGGCCACGAAGACCTTCACCAAGACAGTCTGGTACACCTAGTAGGAGGCATTCGCCTCGTCTCTCACCTCCACCTAGGTATAGGTCAAGCCGCTCTAGGAGATCTATGTCGCGTTCAAGGAACAGGTCTCCTTCTCCTGTGCGATATAGAGTTCGTTCCCCTCTGCGTCGCAGATCACGATCTCCTTTGCGACGTAGATCAAGATCTCCAGTGTGGCGTAGGTCAAGGACACCAATACGAAGATCACCAGTGCAATACAGGTCCCGTTCACCTGTGCGACGCAGATCACCACGTGTGAGACGTAGATCACCGTCTCCTATGTCACGAAGATCACCGTCTCCTATGCGACGACGATCACCCTCTCCCCCTCGTCGTAGGTTGTCGTCCCCTCGTCGTAGGTCACCATCTCCTGTAAGAAGGCGGCACCGACGATCACCTTCAACTCCACGGCGCCAGTCTATATCCCCAGTTCGGCGCAGGTTACCAGAGCCCAGTCGAAGAAGATCTATAACCCCTGCCAAACGAAGGTCTCCTTCAGTGCAAGAATCTAGTTCCCCCTCTCCCAGTTCCCTTTCACCAGTCAGGAGGCGATCACTGAGAAGCCGGAATTCACCTCTACCATCTCCTAGAGAAGCAATCAGGTACTTTAGAGCATGTTAACTGATTTCAATCCTCAAGAATTTTTTGATATTAGTATTTTATTTTGGTTTCAAGCTATGGTTTGCACGTGTTTTTGTTACTGTTACAGTTTAAATGCTTTAGTGCACATCTGCTGCAATGGTAGTGAAGGATCGGACATCTTTTTTGGATTGAGATGCTTAGGAATACAACTAAAAAATCAATTGAGATGACAAGCCCTTTTTAAGCAAATGTGATATGTCACGGAAGTGTAATGGTTCATGAAAAAGAGAACAGGACATTATCTACATAAAAGAACACTAAAGAGTCAACACGATGAAATTATGTGCTTGGACTGTTGGCATACTTCCACATAACACCTAAACACAGCTCATATAAGCTATAACTCAACCAATCTCCTCCAGTTATTAAAAACACCTCGTGTCTTCTTTGTAGAATAAAAGGAACATGTTTGAAATACAGACCTCCAAACAAGGTGCCACAAATAGCAAGATCATTAATTTGTTTATTCAATATTCTACCTTTACTCTGGCACACAATTCTTAACTGATGATAAATAGTTCATTGAATTGTGACAGAACTTGCCCTATAGCTTGTAACTTTAGTCAAGAGGGCAGAAATGTGAGTTAATTCTCTTTCAGCTGGTCTGCAAGGTTTATTGCCTAGTTTGAAAAGAATTCATATTTTTGTTTTTTTTCCTTGTATAAGGGACACGGAAACATGGAATATCGTGATGTTGTGGTAGATAAATGAAAATATTTTAGTGTGGATTTTGGTAATAGCCACACAAGAACAAAATGTGCTCTTTGTTTAGTGAGGTTAATCGCGATATTTTCAGTATTGCCACACTTCTTTTTCTTCCCTCTTGTTTTATTTTTTCTTTGATCTCTTGGAAGAACTGGGCTTTCAAATTAGAGAAACGGGGTGGAGAGCCGAGATCTCTCTTGCGTATCTGTTGAATTTTATACGATTTTGTGTTTTGAGATGACCATATCCGTACTCTTTAACATACTGCTCTATTTCCATTCAAACTGGATTCCCATCTGTAAACGCTTTACTAGTTGCAGTTACTGTAAAAATTTTGATGCATAAAATTCCTGCTGCTTGGGAATATGCATAGAAAGCAGGCCTGTTTTTTCTTTGATCTCTCTAAAGTCTAATCCAAACTCTGAACTGTAGGCCACTTGTTTCTTTGAGATCGCCGCAGAGGGACATGCTGGATCGAAATGACCCACATGGAAGAGTGTTGGCTCCGTCTCCTCCTCTGCACAAGTCTCGATCTGTTTCAGAGGTGTCTGGGGAAAGAAGGCGTATTGAACAGCGAAGGTTCAAACCTCTATCTAAATCTACCTTTTGATCTTAATATCACTTTTCTTGAGGTGAAACCTTGTAAGTATTTTATTTTGATAGGTCAAGTAGTCCCTATCGTAGTCCTTATCAAAGAAGGGAAAGGATCATTCTTCCTGAGAGTCCAAACCCTTTACCAAAAGGAGTAGGATCTAAACCTCATCCTGATAGTTCTGGGACAAGTGCTGATGACAGGTAAACCTTGTATGCTAGGTTTTGTTTTTGAAAAGTTCATCGGTTCTTGAACTTGGTATTTTTTTACTCTCTATATTTCTGAGTTGTGCATGGTTTTATTTTTTATTTAGGGAGATTGGAAAGCATAGACATAGATCTTTAGAGAAAAATTCTCCGTCACATGATCAGCGTAAAGATTCGTTTCGCTTTGCTGATCATGTGAAGTCAAGAAATCCTCATCAACTGCCAAACAGGTTTGCTGTTGCTGTGGTACATTCTGTCTCAGTAGTCTATAGTTTATGTATAACTGATCTAATTTTTTCCATTTTCTGTTTTTATTTGAATAACCCAGAGAAAAGTTAGCTGAAAGGGTGGATCACATGATAAATAGAGACCAACAAGAGTCATTAGTGATTCGTAAAAGCACCATTTTAAGAGAGGAAGGAAAGGGATTATATGTTGATGATGATTACACAACTGGTGATAATAATAGATATCTGTTGGATGATACCAAGGGCAGTGGTCGATATTCAGAACTTGAAGTCTTGCCTAATTTGGCTGTGGAGCTGAATGCTCAAAGTGGTTCCATGGGATTCGATACCGAGGAAACTGACAGACATAAAACTAAAATTAAAGAAAAGGGAAAGCACAAGAGGTCGGAGAGACAAAAGGTGGAATCAGATGACTATTCTAGCTATGATTCTTATGAGGAGAGGAAGGAGGCTAAGAGGAGGAAAAAAGAGGAGAAGAAATTGAAAAAGGAGGAGAGGCATCGACGGCGGGAGGAACGGCGCCGCAGAAGGAAGGAAAAGCATGCAGAGAAGCTAAAATTGAAGTCACTTGGCGCTGGTAGTCCATCTTCAGATATTGAGAGAGATCATGATCGTCATGCTTCTTATGATGAAAGTTATAGAAGGCAGGAAACGCATACAAGTGACGTGGAGGAAACAGAATCTGAGCAGAAAAAGCTTGAGATAGAGTTGAGGGAAAAGGCTCTTGAGTCGCTTCGAGCAAAAAAGGGCGCTCGCAATTAAATTTTTTTGCTGCTCTAGAATATTTCACTTTTATTTTCCGTCATATGATCTTGTTATGAGTTCCTGTTTCTGTCCTAGACCTATTCTGTTTCGGATGAATGTATTCTTGGTAGCTATTTAATGTAATCTGTCTTTACTGCTGGCAGCTGAATGGATAAATGAGGATTTCCTGAGCTAGTGTCTTGAGTGCAACTTTATGCTGACTTTCCTGCTAAATTTTCTGGTAATATTTGTCTTCCCTTTGCTGGGAATATGTTTATGTTAGTTTTACATGACATATAAAGTGTACACGTGAATCATCTTGTTGCTTGGATGGTGCTTTCCATCTTTTACTATGTCATGTCTCCTATACTTACATTTTGGTATTTGTTTGTCTGCTGTGAGTTGCAATTTCAATTAAGCTTACAGGTAAAGAGTAACCTTTTATTCTTTGGAATGATTATGTACATCCTGAAGGTCTTGACAGTTATTTCCCTAAATAACTTTGTTACTAAATTGACTTTCTGGTTAATTGATAGATGAGAATAATTGTCAACTTCGTTGAGCAGATCTTGTGCAACTCGGTATTTTGGACCTCCATACAGGTGAAGTATTTTTTCTCTTGGTTTCTCTTAAATAATTATTTACTTCGTTGAGATTTTGTATTTGAATTCTGTCAGAGTTCTAATTCTACCTCTGTATGGTTGGCAGCGTGAGAGTTGTTCCCAAGAATTTTATTTTCTTATCTACATGATACCTTTAGTTCCTGTTCATCCTGTTTCCATGTTGATTGCAGCTGGTAAATCTATACTGGTGAATAATTTTGGTGCAATTTTGTAGGTGAACACTTGTGGTTGAATTGTGCAACGAGGTCATTAACTGTTTGATTTTCTTTGTTCATGTTCTGCTCACAATTTCTTTTGTTCATTTATTGTTGTTTTTTTTATTACTAGTTAGAATTGACGTGCATTACACGTTATTTTGAAATACTTTATAAATGCTGTAAAAGAAATATTTGATACCAATTTGTTGGGAGGATTTGACAAGTACTTAAAGAAAATAAAATTTAGAATAGAAATTTAAGAGAAGAAATTGTACTCTCAAAACTCAACTTATATGATTTAATAAAATTTAGGATAAAAATTTAAGAAAATAAAGTTGTACTCTCAAAACTCAACTTTCACGATTCAAATTTTTTGTGATGATGAATTACTACAAATAAGCAACATTTTTATATTACATTTGGTACATAAGAATTAATTGTTGATGCATAGATTTAAGCATCTATTAAAATTCTTAGATACATGAATAAAAATAAATTCATCTATTATAACTCTAGATTCATGTAGATCAAGATTCATCGAGTCAAGATTAAAATGAATGTTAATTAAAATTGAGAATTAATAACACGAAATTCATACATGATATGGATTTTGTAGTATTTATTATATATTGAAAAACAAAAAGTAAGTTATTATTGAAATAATTGAATTATAGTAGGGTTAAAGTCATCGAACAAATGATTCTCACTTGATGCGATATTTAATATATTATAGACTATTATATTTGGTGGTGGTGGGGTGGATCCTTGTGCTTCATGTTGTCTATATTGGTTCACTGTGTAGTGGGGCCTGCAATGTTGACACATGAATTTCATATGATGACTCAGCTAATAATAATCATTCATATACTGATTATATCTTTGCTAAATATGATTTAACATTTGTTCTCATTCCTACGTCTTTTTCTAGAAAGTTCTTGTACATTCTACTGGTTATTGGGTGGATGGAGTAACGATCACAACTAAGCATTCAGTTTGTGTTAATTTCTGACTGTTGAGGCATTTTACATTTTAGCTGTGTCATATATTTACTCTTTTCTTCTTCCTTGTAAATTTTTAACTTTGCAACTCAATCTAGGTTTTGCTTCCAAGCTTCTTGCATCTGTGAGAAAAAAAAAACATGTACCTGTTTCCTGGCATTATCTCTGCATATTAATGTGCTTGGTGAAAAAAATGTGATTCAGCTGAGATATGCTTGAACTCTATTCATTACAGGCATTATCTCTGCATATTAACGTACCTGTTTCCAAACATGAATAAAAAGAGTTGAGTTAGGTAGTTTGGGAGTCAGAACAGCTTAAAATTGTCACTTTTGTCATGACCAGTATCCGTGGAGTCAACTTTCAAGTATGGATAAAGCTCTGTTGAGTTAAGCTAAACTCATACATGCTTGAGTGGTGATATATCTTATCATGTTTCTATGTGAGACTGCAATCGCAAGTGGTTGGCATAGAAAACTGCATCTTTTGGTCAAGCATGAATAAAAAGAGTCGAGTTAGGTAGTTTGGGAGTCATCTGCATGAAATTGTGACTTGTTTCATGACTAGTACCTGTGGAGTCGACTTTCAAGTATGGATAAAGATCTGTCTAGTTAAGGTAGGCTCATGCGTGCTCGAGTGTTATTACTAATCATGTTTAAATGAGACTGCAAAAGCATTTAGTTGTCTTAGAAAACTTGCATCTTGTGAGCAAGTTTTGTATACTTGAGTTGAAAGGTTTGAGTTTTTTGACAACTGCGGGAAGTTAGTAACTCCCCTAAAAATGATGAAATGAAGGCCTTATTGACTATGGAGATAGATTCGTTCATACACACCATTCATGAATTGGTAACCAATATTAGGATCATATTTACTTTGAAACATCAAACTTGAGCACATTTGAGTTATGCTTAAAATTATATTAAACTTGCTTTTATGTAACTTATTTTTGCCGAATACGATTTTCAAATTTAGTATTTTTAACTGAAATTGCTTTTATAGAAAGTAAGTCTGAACTTTTAAGCACACTCAAACATGATGTGGATGTAGGTGTTGTGTCGGACACTGGCATGACATTTCAACCATAGTCGAGCATGGTAAAATGTTGTGACATTATTTTATTTGCAGCTTTTTCCTTTTAACTGTGATTTGAGAATGCCAGTGGACGAATCTGCACGTCTGATAGACATCCAGTGAAGTAACATTAGTATTCTATTGTTTTGATTATTCAAGGTCTTGTTGTTCCATTTTATCTTGCTTCCTTCATGTTACGTATAAATTCTTTTTCTTCATTATCCTCCATATGGTCCTATAAAATGTTTCCTTTTTCGTGTTGTAATTATGACTTTGTACTGCCCTGCCCTGCCCATTGAACTCAAATCGTGCTGTTTATCCTTGTTTTTATTTAGTGTTGTCTTGAAAAGCCATATAATCCTTGCTTTGTCTGTATTCACACGAAGTGTTGGTTTAATTTTCTCATAAACCTCGGTTTTCTTGCATGCTTGTGTTGTTCAAATGGTGGGCATTGGTTTTTCAGGGTTTTTCCGTGCCTTTTGTACTTGCTAGCGTAACAACAAAAATTAAAATTTTTTCTAAACAAATTTAAAAAGATGATAAAAGTTGTAGGTATAATGAAATATGTGGTTGAAAATGAGTTTGGAAATAAATGAGTTTTGAGAAATGTGGGCCTAAATGTTTATACGCCTAAAAATTTTAAATCAACCCTAAATAATTACTATAATACTATTTTCGGTAGTAAAGATTGCAAATTGGACAGTACAAAAAGTACTGTTGAATATTCTTATTCACGTGTCTATGTGCATTAACCAGTGTGAATAATTTATGCTACTTGTTAGTTAGACTATCAAAGTATTGGGATTGATCTCCGAAATTTTCCATCCTGCTGACTGCAAGTGTTGTATGTGGAGAAGAAAGATTTTGTTTCGTTCTTTTCAAAAAATCCCTTAAATTGTCTGGCATCGGTTTCAAACTCCTTTTGAAATATACAGCAGTTCAGTTCGATTCAGAATGAAAGGATTGATGGATTATGCGGACATGAACTATCGGTAAACCATTTAAAACATGTTTGAGCCTCAATTTTTTGAAATAAAGTCATGCATTTTAGAATATTATTTTGATGGAGAATGTATAATTGAAAGGTAATGATTTTTTTTTCTTTATGCGTGTAATATTATTTCATTAAATAATGTGATTGAAAATAAGAGATATTTTGAAAATAATATGTATCAAACTAGGCCATAATTGACCTTTTCTTTTTTGCTTATATTCGCGTACAATGTGGTTTACGGTCTGTCTCATCTTCATCAGCACATGATGATACAACGCACGCTGATTGCACTAGTTTGAGAGAATGAAAAACATGCTTATTTTGTTTCAGTAAGAAAATGGGTTCCAACTTCCAGCTAGAAAAAATGCGATCTGCTTATAGACATGTTTAGGCGGGTGAAGGCGCTCATCAAGACTTATTCAGTATGCTCGCATAGAGAATACTGTTGAACGAATATTCATGCTGATGTGACACCGCCTTTTGTAATAGATTCCATTTTGAGCTATGCATAGGAGGAATCCTAGGTTTTTTCACCCCAATGTTTGTGTTGCTCATTTTGACATTCTCGCTTCCGCTTCGTCTAGCGGTGCTTGCACTAACGCTTCCTTGGAATGCTCCCCTACAGAAGAAAGTATAATTTCTTTCGTCTTTAGAGAAAAAAAAATGATGAGGATATCATTTTAGTTATGGGCGAATAATGGGAATGGGACATTGCTTAATGGTCAAATGAACCAATCGACCTTGAGACCACCAAAGTAATGCCCATCGAGCTTTGCCACTACAGAAGGGGCACGGGCTTGGGCACTTACCGGTCCTTTAGAATATGCTTGGCCAAAGTGCCCAAGTCCCAAGGAATAAGGCGAGCCTCATAGGCTCAGTCTAATTGAGCATTGCTCAACAAAAGGTTTGAACCACTTGGCAGGTGCGGTTGTAGACTGAGCCTCTATCCGAGCATTTGCTCGACCTAGGAATGCCTTCAAGACTCAACCTAACCAAGCAACATGCGACCAAGGGTTGAGTCCCTTGATGGTTGTGAGCTATTTAGGCTGGGGCAACTCCTGTCCTGAGGCGACCATAGCCTTGGATGTGGGCGCATGTTAGTCACTCTTGAACATGAAGATAGTATGGTACCAAGCACAATAAAAGTTTAGGTTGCGAGCCAAATGAGATGTATTCTTATTGAACCACAAATCCAATAGTTTATGATTTTTAGATGAGATGGTTGATATCAAATAAAAAATGTAGTTCACGTGTTCAAATTTTTTAGTGATGTGCACATCATTTCTTTAATGAACAAATAAACTAAGCATGTACATGGGAGAGAGTGTGTGTGGAAGCCAAGAATAATTTAATTAATTTAGCGTCCTAACTTTCAAAAAGACCCGTCAACAATTTCAACTGTAACATATTGTTCCATAGAGCTAAGGTCCAAAATATGGAAGAAATAAACGTTTTCACGACTTTACCACCCAGTCAATTTCGAATCGAATATTTAGAAAAATGATATAAGTGGGTAGCAAGAATCGAACCTGCATCGTTAGTTTAGAAGGCTAGTGGTTATAGTCGACGTCTTTATTCCACTTTTTTAGGATTAGGAATGGACGTAATCGAACCTACTTTTTACAATTATATTTCCTCTTTAGCGTTCTAACTTTTATNTCCATACTTATTGTTTTTATCTAAGATTTCAATTTTTCCGTGTTTCAGCAGTAACATATTGTTCCTTGGCGCTAAGGTCCAAAATATGGAAGAAATAAACGTTTTCACGACTTTACCACCCAGTCAATTTCGAATCGAATATTTAGAAAAATGATATAAGTGGGTAGCAAGAATCGAACCTGCATCGTTAGTTTAGAAGGCTAGTGGTTATAGTCGACGTCTTTATTCCACTTTTTTAGGATTAGGAATGGACGTAATCGAACCTACTTTTTACAATTATATTTCCTCTTTAGCGTTCTAACTTTTATACGAGCACGTTGTTTCGGATTGCATTTGCAATAGAGTAACAATATGTAAATATATTATCCTCAAGTTGGACTACTGAGAAATGCTGCAAAGTTGAATAACTCGTGTGACTAAATAATATGACAATCAAACTAATTAGGCATCGCATTCTTGTTGGAAATTTTCCAAATAAGGGGTCCGTGAGGTATAAGGAGCTTATGAGATCATAAGTTAATTTTATCCCACATTGGGAACTATTTGAAAAAACTGTTTTGCAAAACCAGAAGTTCGAATTTAAAGAAAAAATAATTCATATAGCTGACTCTATCTATATTTATTGAAAGTAAAACTTTATCTATTATCATTTTGTAAGAATCTAATTATATGCATTTGGTTGGTAGCTATATAAAATGCTCTTTAATTGGCAATTACATATATCCGCTCTTAGCTATGACAAATAATTTCACCAATCACGACGTTACCTTTAAGTTAGAATAATTAAGTACATAGACATTCAATGACATTATTTTAACTACCATGGAGATTCAGCGACAGATAAAGTTAGTTCCTGTTAGTGACAGGTTTCCAGCGGCTGTTATTTTCTATATATCTTAAACCATGAAATTATAGTTTTTATGCTAAATGAGATTTATTTCTTTTGTAAACAATGAATGGGAGGGTTGGGTACATAGAAAAAGCAATATAACAATATGGGTTTTGTTTTATCATAGGAAAAACACGATCTTTTGTTCGAAACTTTTGGAGCACATGCTTAGTGCACAATATAGAATATGATAGTCGATACAATTTTGAGTCCTCATTAACATATATCGAACTCGAACATAGAAAACTATTGAAAATTTAAGAGTTGTAAGAGAGCTATAAATTATTATGTTAGGGTTTCTCATCTTGAATTAGAAAGAACAAACATTAATTAATTATATTCATTAGTGAAAGCAAATAAAATCATGTTAGAAAATTAAAATGTATTAATAATGAATGAAATTGTCAAGATACAAAAAGGGGGAAGGCGTGGGGGGGTGGGGGAGGGGGGCTCTCAGATGTTCGAAAAATAAGGGTGACAGTGCATGACTCCAAAG